>CAUYQV010053079.1:0-11101 GCA_963574575.1 Galagoides demidoff | reverse complement strand
CAGAAGGTGATGCCTTTAATGTCTCCATGGATCATCCAGGAGTTCTTAGATATATCATTTTGCTAATCCTTGTCCCCAGTTTTCAGGTAATGACATTCAGACCCAAAGATCTATACTACCTTTGACTTAACAATTTCAGGAGCCATGAAGTCTATGATTTACATTCTGACACTGTTATTAATAAGAACCACTTACATATGTAAAACCCCAGGTACTGACATTATTGTGATTACTCAGCTATGCAGTTGGGACCACAAAGAGCCTAAAGGGAAAATTTAGAGTTTGTTATGGTAGTTGCAATTTAAAGGAATTATGTATGCTACTCTAATAGCTCCCAATACAAACCTCCAAAGTCAAATCGCCTCAGAAAAAAATTTCAATGTAATGCTCAGCTAATGCCATCAGCTTTTTCCTGTAAACCTCAGCAGCATTCACCCAAGTGGAATACAGGGGAGGAAAATGGCAGGCGTGTCACAATTAACTTTCACTGAAGTGGCAACTGTTATAAGCAGTTCTGAAAAACAGATGCATAACTAAAATAATTATGAAATAATTTGACTGAAATTTCTATGTCTTTAACAAGACCGTATGTTCTTAGCTGTCAGAGACCTGTTTTTGCATCATAACAGAGTGCCTGGTACTTGGTTGGTGGTAAATATGTGTGGTGGTTAAGTAAAAGTTTTCTTATCCTGAATCTAGACAGTGAGATTTAATTCTGTGAGCATCAGGATTTTTTTCATATCAATTTGGGGATCATAATATTTTTTTAGAGGTTTGTTTTGGGGATTAAATCAGGCCATCGCTATTAAAATACTTTCCAAATTGTAAAGAGTCATATCAAAAGGAAGATTATTAGCCTTCCACTCAAAATATATTGCTGAGAAATGACAGTGGAGATTTGAGTGCCCTTTGCTGCCTCTTGTCCTCATTACCTCTTCTGGGTTTCTCTTTCTCTCTCTTTCTTTTATTTTTATTCTGTTCTTCCATCAAATTATACTCCACTAAGAACCAGTCACAAGAACAACATTGCAGAGTCAGCCACTCAGCAGGCACCCCCCGCAAACCTATATTCCCTTCTACTTCTGTACATTTGCTTATTTTTATTCCAGAAAGGTTTCCTCTGGAAGAAAAACCTAAGAAAGAGCTGATCACCTTGTCTTCAATTACTTCATTGCCCAATATATTATACTAGTCCTGGTCCTGTGGTCATTGAGACTGTAAACTCCAAAGTCAGGCCGGCTTTCCTCTCCCTAGCTGCCAGGTGTTACCCAAGTCATTTAGTATCTCGGACACAGTTTCCTTATTGTAAAATGGAAACTATATAAATCTGGTTGAAGAATAAAATGAGACATTTCAATGAAGCATTTACACATAGAGGTGACTGCAATGTAGCACTAAAAATAGTAACAGTGGCAGTGTAGAAGCTGTGACATGTGTATTTTATCTTGAGCTCCTTCTGGAGGGGAATGTAGAATGATGCCACCCAGAGGAAGGGTTGTATGTGGTTACCATTTTGGTTGTTTGTGTGCTTGTGGTTTTGTTGTGTTTTCCTGTGGCAACATGCATTCTGTTGAATAAAGAAAGATGTGAACTGCAAAGTTATAATAATATATGTCAATAACACAAAATAATTTAAAATAAAGGTATATGAAGTTGTTTCATGATGTATCCTAATGGTAGTGGGAGAAAAGATGGGAGGCGTTTTGCTTTTTCTACACCTTTGCAATTTTCAAAGCCCCCCAAATGGACTCATTACTTTTATTATTTAAAAGAGGTCCACATGCATTTTATAAAAATATCATTCTTCAGTGTGCTCATGGCACATTTTATGATTTTAATTACAAACACCACCAATAAGATGTTTTGAGGCCCTGAGAAGCACATGTTGGAGAGGTGACAACGCTTAATTGAAGAAACTCTTCCTGCACGTTGTTGCTCGTGAGTTCCTTTCATCCTAACTGCTGGCAGAGGCTATTAGAACAGGACAAAAAGTCACAATATAACTTGCACATAATCAAAGACCCCATACAGGATGCAAAACTTAGTTTGCTAAATTCTGGGTGTGCGTGGGCAGACTTCAGAGCCTGTCTGCAGGTAGCTTTCAATGTAGCCATCTATTTATCAGTCCGACTTAATGGTGCATACCACTTAAATAAGTAAATTAAAATTTATGTAAAATAAATGGCCCATCAAATCAGAAAAACAGAATGTATGTTAACAGGTATTAATGTATCTTCAGTTTTGGATGAATTCAGTCCTATATATATTCTTACAGTTTCTTAGAAGTTCTCATAGCTAACGTTCTTCCATCATTCATTTCAACCCCTCTATGGTGATATCCATCATTATGAAAGCAAGAATTTGAAAAGACTGCGATAACTTCTCATGAAGCCTGGCCTGCCATCCATTTAAATGATAAAATTTGATATTGCTGATGATAGAATTGAAAAGAATAAAGGGGAAATAAATTTAAATTTGCTAAATGGATAGTTTAAAAATCTCCTATATATTGACGGCTGAACTGAAGCAAACTGAATAAAATAGTATTTCTTATCATGTGAATATCTAAATTATAAATCTCAAAACAGTTCTGAAAAATCAATATAATTATCCCCATTTATAATTAAAAACATTGAGACTTACAAGTAATGCCAGAATTGGCCAGTATCACATAGACAAAAATGGTTAATCTGATATTCCAATTTGAATCTACATATAATGGACTCCTAATATTTATGTTTTCATTATATAACTGTAAATGAGAAAATCTTTACTAATTTCTTTCATTATAAAAATAACTTGGGTCATGATGAGCCATGCTTGATGTTAAAGATTTTACATGGATTTAATGATCATTCATTTTTCTCATAGCTACCTTTATAGCAGTGACATGGCATAATGTATTCTCAAAGGATATGAAGAAGTTAATATGTCAGATTATTTTAACATCCTTAATAATCTGAAAAATGAAAGGATAGATGAAAGAATTAATGAATAAATGATAGAGTTTACACCATTGAGTCTACTTAACTATATGTGATTAAAATATCAATGCAACCTAAGTTGTTTTATAATGTGTATAATTATTCTTATATACTGTTATATAATTACGTGACTTTTGCAGCCCAGAATTGAGACCTACCAAAAAACAAGGCCATATTTTAGTGGAAACTTTGTACTGACTAGTAAGATTATTTAGTAAGTGTGTATTTTTCAAAACCATAAATCTGAACTTTAGCCCTAACACTATCTTAACCTTAATCTACTTCTCCACATTTACTGACCACTCCTTCCCTTTTCATGAAATTTCTGCACTGAATATTCATCTCTAGTTGAAGAAACACATCAGACTCTTTCACCTTTCATGCTTCACAGATATTCTTCACTCTCCCTGGGATATTTTTTTCCCTTCCTTTTACCTAACAATGCTTTCTGTAAAACCACATTCCTGTCCTTTGTTCTATTTTCTTGATATATGTTCCTTTCACAGCTTTCTTGCCCTAGTACAGTCTCTATTCTATTGTATAATTGTCTTCATGTAATTGTTTGTATTTCCCTCTACTGTACGAACCAACTGATGTCAGTGATCATAGCTAATTGACCATTCCATCTTGAATCATTGCAAATATTAAGAATTAAATTATATTAAATGTCTTGTCATCAGAACAGCAAACAATCTAGTGCTAGCTATATTAAAACTCCATACATAATTTCTGCTCAATTTTCCTAAGGTTACTTTGTGGGCCAAAAGCAAGACATAGTTTCATTATGGTATATTATCATATTCTTCCCTAGAGTCTCTAGAGCAGTGGTTCTCAACCTTCCTAATGCCACGACCTTATAATGCTGTTCCTTACGTTGTGGTGACCCTCGACCATAAAATTATTTTCATTGCTACTTCATAACTGTACTTTTGCTACTGTTATGAATCATAATGTAAATGTCTGACATGCATGATGTATTAGGCCACCCCTATGTCCTTCGACCGCCAAAGGGGTTGTGACCCACAGGTTGTGAACTGCTGCTCTAGAAAGAAATGCAACCCTGTCATGATCTTGATTTTAACCAGTG
Organism: Galagoides demidoff; assembly: GCA_963574575.1. Taxonomy (NCBI): domain Eukaryota; kingdom Metazoa; phylum Chordata; class Mammalia; order Primates; family Galagidae; genus Galagoides; species Galagoides demidoff. Next base: position 7,030 of record CAUYQV010053079.1, on the reverse strand, counting down.
AGATCCATGCCACACTTCTGATATACAGAGTTATAAAGTAATACACCTGTTCATATAGCCCCACATATAATAATTTGTTATGGCCACAATAGAAAACTAATGCACTCCTACAATTTTTATTGTATCTAGTCTGTTTGTTTATATCACTACCAGCCTGTTAGCTCCATGAAAGCAAATGTGGGAAACAAGCCTTGGTTCTGTTGCAACCTCCAGTGAGTGTTAATGCTTGATTGTAAAGTAGAACAAAACTTTGATGTTGTCTGATACAATATTAATGTTTAAATCTCAGCTGAAGCATCTGCCATTCAGCATTTGACAGAATCTCCAATCATTGGAAATACATTATCTACTAAATGGCTTCAGTGTTTGGGAATCTACTCTCATTGAGATAACCCCTATTTAGTCTTTGGCAGTTCTGACTTTGCATGTCAGGGAGAAACCATAGTAGATCAATAGAAGGAGAAATTTCTACTTCTGCTCAATGATAAATGTCCTAGTTTTGCTATTTTGGATGAGACGTGTTACTTCTTCTTACTTCTCCCATGTGGGAACCCCTGACCTTTCCTTCCATGTGCTCTGCCTTTAGCCTCAGCATAACCTGTTGGTCAGTGGCTCTTTCTATGTTACAAATTCAAACCTCTTTCCCATCCTGCTAAAGGACCTTTGGGTACTTTTCATTTTGGTACTAACTCTGAGACATCTGATACTCAGTGAGTAGGGTATCAGATACACCGAGGCTGGCAGGTTTGAACTCAGCCTGGGCCAGCTAAAACAACAATGACAACTGCAACAACAACAACAAAAATAGCCAGGTGTTGTGGTGGGTGCCTGTAGTCCCAGCTACTTGGGAGACTGAAGCAAGAGAATCTCTTAAGTCCAAGAGTTTGAGGTTTCTGTGAGCTGTGATGCCACAGCACTCTACCAAGGGTTACAAAGTGAGACTCTGTCTCAAAAAAAAAAAAAAATAGTACCATCACGATCATAGTAAGAGTTCAGATGCAACCCATACTATGGGCTAGAAATAGAGAAACCAGTCAGGTGATGGTTGCAGTGAGCCAGATCCTATTTACAGTGACTTAGACACAGACAACAGCACTGATGGAAGAGAAGTGGTAAAATTTTAAATGTTTTATTGGCAAAGCCAGCAGCAGTTACTGATGGATTAGTTTTATTTTATGGGGGAAATACAAAGACATCAAGGTTGTTTTTAAGTTCTAAGATGGCAAGTAGGTTTATATTTTCAGATGTGAAGGAGTGTGGAGCACGATTATGTTTGGGTAAAAACTTCAAGAGTGAGTCTTTTAAGACATTTTCTTTGAAATGATTTATTAACAGTCCAAGGGAAGGTGTAGAGAGAAACGCTGTATATATAACTCAAGGATGTGTGTGTTCAAACTGGAGATAAAAAATTGTAAGTTGTTGGTGGGTGGCTATGACAATTTTTTAAGCCACTGAAGTAGCCATGATCACTTAAAGAGTAGGTATAGACAGAGAGGAGTCCCAGTGCCTCAATTGACAGTATAATATGTAGAGATTTGGAAAATAAAGAGGAATCAGCAAAGGATACAGAGAAAATGTGGCTTGTTTGAAGGACAACCAAGAGAGTGTTTTGTACTAGAAGTCAACTGGGAAAAAATGTCTAGGAAAAGAGACATGATCGATTTCTGATGATTTATCAAAAATCAACTGATAACTGGATTTGCCATTATGTTGATTATTTCAAGAGTTTTCTCGGTGGAATTATGGGGTGAATGCCTAAGTGGGTTTAAGATATGATTGCCAGGGAAGAATTGCAGAAAATGGTAGTTGACAATTTTTAATGATTTTAAATTTTAAAAGAGCTAAGAAATAATGGGGTACTTGGAGGGAGAAGTATTAGGTGATATTATTTTTTCTTTTAAATCGAAGAAATTACAACTCATTTTGCACGTCATTGAGAATTGTCTAGTAAATAGGAAAAGGATCGAAAATAGTAAGAGTTGGAAGTCGATCATTGGAATGAAGCATGTTTTTACGTGAATAATGAGAGGGAATGGAAACTTGCATATAAGTAAAGGAGTTGTTCTTAAGACAATGAAGATGTCACTTACATCTTCTTAAGACGATGAAGAAGATGTCTTTAATAGGAAGAAGATGTCTTTAATGGGAAGAAAATAAAAACAGGGTATACTCATAAAAATACAGAAAACTAGTATATATGGACTTGCCAATTTGTGGAAATTCTCTTTACAGTGCCTGAATTTCCTCAGTGAAATAAGAACCCAGGTAATAAATTGAGAGTGAGGATTAAAGGTGGAATTAAAAGAAGAAGATATGAAATAGTTATCTGGGACAGTGAAAGAATGAATCATTCAGGAAAAGGACTGCTAGTCTACCCACTTGAGGTTGCAATCAGGGATTTAAAGAGCAATTAACATGGTTGTATATACCTTTTGAGTCATCTTTAACGATGAATTTGCAGATGTGTGAAGTGTGGGATTTGACCACGGGTGTAAGTATGTCTAGACAGGGCTAAGAAGGGAAACGCAAGAAGGCAATTTTGGGTAGTTTGAACTGTGCCAAAACTACCCACAGGCCTGTTCTTGTTTCCTTCACGATGCTGTCATCATTGTCAGCACTTTCTCAGTTGATTCTTCTGTATGGTTTTAGTGACTGGCATTTATAGATGCAGAGTTGAGTCATAAATCACAATGACAATTACCGATCCCCTAGGCCCGGTTTACTTCTTTATTTTATTTTAAAATAGGTTTTTGTGTGTGTATGTAATGCAAAATTAAAAATTACAATGGCAAAAACAAGCGAAAATAGTCTGATCTCTTATCAAACTTGGAAATGTTTAACTACACTATTTAATATAATACATTCTAATTTGATGGTTGCTTTTTGGTTTTATTTCCATGAAACTTTACATATATTTATTCAGAATCTGATGCTATAATGGTAGGAAAATCACTGTTCTTCCATTACTCAATCTTCAATCCTATTTAGCTAAAGACCACCCTTTCTAAAACTGTTTTTTCCTTTTTGGCCATTTATTGCATATATAGGGACACTCATATGTAAATAAAATAAGTAATGAATGCAACAGAAAAGTTGTATATATGTTTTTATACATTTATATATATATGAAATGAGCAATGTAAAAAAGAAACTTCATTTACTATTTTCTTTATTTGATTGACCTGATTTTAGCCAAAATGTTCCATACACTATTTTATGTTTTGAGGAATATTTGTGCTCTAATATTTACATTCAATCACACTGAAATATTCAATATTAGTATCTGGTTTTATTGCCCTAAATTGAGAAATCCTTCGAGGTGGTATGCACATGTCTCTAGACAGAGAAAGCTTATTCTGAGAAAGCATTCAGTGAATCTCAACAGCAAATGTTGATCTGCATTTGATGCCACTTTTTAATATGATGAAATTTTTATCTCAGTCATTTATTTATAAAATTGTTTGCTATCATCTGATTTTGGCTCTGTAGGCAAAGCTAACATGGCATTATTTTTTTTAATTCTACAATCATTCATTCTCTCTTTTTATCGAGGGGAAACTCACATAACATAAAATTAACCACTTCAAAAGAACAATTCACTGATCACACTTTCTTATTTTGTACTTGCTAAAGCTAAGCTGTTTACAGGGAACTTTAAAAAGGGTGTATTTGGAATTCAAAACATACGGTACAATCAGTTATCACAAACTACTTTATTTGGAAGTGCTGGATGTTCCTATTGCCCCCTCACTCCTGATCCTTCCTATTCTACAGCCCAAAAGGACTTTGTTTATTGTGTTAAAATGCTGTCTTAATAGGAGATAGGGTTCATCAGTTTCTGCCCTGGAGAAATGGACCCTGTATAGGACAGGTTTGAAATGGACCCTGTATAGGACAGTCTGCTATTCATGTTTCTCTTCCTAGATCTGAGCAGAATTGATGTTAAGTAAAGGGTTTTTGAATTTAAATTTTGAACTCCTACAGCGAGTTCAGTGACATTAAAGAGAGAGCACTACAATAAGATTTCAAAGTCTCTGAGCTCAAATGCCAGTGGGTGCAATTCAGGTGCCATAGACAACAGAGAACGTTGGAGCAGGGATAATCAAGTTTGGTGCAGAAATCAGTGCCTGTCCTCTGTTTGTTACCAATTTATGAGAAGCATAAAACCCAGGGATACACATCTATAAAATTTTACAGAATTTTGACAGAGTAATATTATATAGGTTGAATCAAATAGTGAGAAAGGTTACATTTATTTTATACTTTTTAAATTCATTTATCCAATCTTCTAGTTTATTATTGATCCACAAAAGGTTGCATGGCAAAAAAAAAATACTAGTATCTCCTCATGTAGGTGGTTTTAGAAGCACTGTCATGGCGGGCATGTGGTAGTTATAGAACCAATGAACAGAGCAGGGAGGTGGGGAGAGCATGACTATTCATGGTACAGATGGAGCTGAATATAAGGTGCAAAGATAGGGTGACTTCTTACAATGGAAGGGGTTTCAATGTCAATCAACAGATTTATATTCTTCTCTATCAGTGAGAACAATTAATAGAAAATGCTTAGAGGATGAAATGAGAAAAATTGTAATTTAAAAAATTCCCATTGATTGTGGAAAAGGAATGACTAGATACAAGAAATATATATACTGTGTATATTTTAATTGTTGTTGCTATCTAAAAACTGTACACCTATGGGGAATATGTAACAAGTTGATGCATGCATACCAACAATGTGCAATGATCAAATCACAGTAATCAGGGCATCCATCACCTCAAACACTATCTCTTTATGTTGGGAACATTTTAAGTCTTCTTAAGAAGATACCTTTCACAGTCGCTTCAAAGAAAATGAAACACCTGGGAATAAACCTAACAAAGGCTATGAATGATCTTTACAGAGAGAACTATAAAACTCTGGGGTGGGTGGGTGGAGGCAAGCAGAAGATGTTAACAAATGGAAGAACACACTGTGCTTATGGCTGGGAAGAACCAACATTGTTAAAATGTCCATAATACCCAAAGCGATCTACAGATTTAATGCAATCCCCCTCAAGTACCAACATCATACTTTGAAGAATATGAAAAAAATAGTACTTCATTTTATATGGAAGTAGGAAAGAACCTTGAATAGCCATTGCAATTTTAAGAAATAAAAACAAATGTGGAGACATCATGTGCCACTCACAAAAATAGAGATCGTATCTGTGGAATAGAAGAAAGAACCTAGAGATGAATCCAGCCATGTATTGTCATCTGGTCAAACAAAGGCATACACTGGGGACACTAATCCCTATTTAATAAATGGTGCTGGGAGAACCGGTTAGCCACATGTAGAAGACTGAGATTAAAACTGGACCTGACCTCTCACCACTTATAAAAATTGACTCTCTCTGGATAAAAGATTTAAATGTAAGCCACAAAACAATACAAATTTGAGAAGAAAGTGTGAGGAAACTTTTAACAACATTGGCCTGGGTAAAGCTTTTATAGGCTTTTATAAAGACGACTCCCTTGGCAATTGCAGCAACACCAAAAATAAATGAACAAGATAGACCTAAACAAAAAGCTTCTGCACAGCTAATGGTACAACAACTAAACCGCACAGGCAACCTTCAGAGTAGGAGAAGATATTTGCATGCTACAAATATGACAAAAGGCTGATAAGTAGAATCTACAGAGAACTCAGACTACTCAATAAAAGAATAAACAATTTGTAAGTGGGCAAGAGACATGAGCAGGACCTTCTCTGAAGAAGACATGAATGAGCAACACACACACGAAAAAATCCTCATTATCCTTAGTCATCAGAGAAATGTGAATCAAAACCACCCTGAGAGATCACCTAACCCCACTGAGAATAGCCCACATCACAAAAATCCCAAAGCTGCAGATGCTGGTGTAGATGTGGAGAGAAGGAAACACTTTTATACTGCTGGTGGGACTGCAAACTAATACAGCCTGTGGGAAAAGAAGTATGAAGAATCCTCAAAGAGCTAAAAGTACACCTTTCATTTGATCTTGCAATCCCAGTACTAGCTATCTACCCCAAAGGAAAAAAAAAGTCATTTTGCCATAAGGACATTTGCACTAGACTGTTCACTGCAGCAAAATTCATAGCTGCCAAGATGTGGAATCAACACAAGTGCTTACTAAGTCATGAATGGATTAATAAATGGTGGTACAGGTATATTATTCAGCCATAAAAAAATGGAGATTTTACATGTTTTGTATTTACCTGGATGGAGGTGAGAACATTCTTTTTGGTAAAATATCAGAAGGATGGAAAAGCATTTAATGTATGCAATAATAATATGAAACCAACGGATAAACAAGTACATGCCCACATGAGAGAAAAATACAATTAAATTCAAGTTGGGGTGAAGGGGGAGGAGAGAAGGCAGAGACAGGATGGAGGGAATTGGTAGACTCTCACGTTATGGGCACAACGTGAGAGTGAAGGGCTCAACTACAACTTGAACTTTACCCAAGAAAGGTAAATAACATAATACAGTCATTTGATCCTCACATTAATCTGAAATTAAAAATGAAAGAAGATGACATCTAATATGAGTCATTGTCAATCTTTAAGAGATTAATTTTCCATCTGGATCTAGACTTTTTCTTCAATCCATTTCTGTACAAATCCTTCCCACTCATTACCACCCCAGTCCTACTGACTTTTCTAATGACTCAGGTCCTCAAATGGTATGAAAGAACATTCAACACCTGGCTCATGAGATTTTTTGTCTTCTTTGAATGGCCATTGAGTCATATACCTGTGAATTATAATCCCAGCTCTGCCTTCAACTGTGTGAACTCGGATATTTAATCTCTCAGCTTTTATTTCCTCATCTGCAGATTTTTTAAATCCATTTTGATGGGTTTTGCAGAATTTGAAAATAGTGAGAGAATAAGACCAACTACCATAGTTGATTATTTCTGTTGTTAGTTTTTACTTCCCGGCCTACTTTCTTGGCAGGTAAATTCATGTTGCTTAGAGAGTCTAAAGTGCATTCTGATTTAT
>CAUYQV010053078.1:0-12323 GCA_963574575.1 Galagoides demidoff | reverse complement strand
ATAGACTTATTCAACTCAGAGTTGCCAAAACCTTCAATTTGTTTAAAAAAATTAAAATATGTATAAAGTACAATAAAATAGAAGTGTAATAAACTTAGTATTAAAAGTTTAAAACTTTTGGCTCGGCGCCTGTGGCTCAATCGGCTAAGGCGCCAGCCATGGACACCTAAGATGGTGGGTTCGAATCCCCAGCCCAGGCCCACCAAAACAACAATGATGGCTGCAACCAAAAAAAAAAAAATTGGCCAGGCATTGTGGTGGGTGCCTGTGGTCCCAGCTACTTGGGAGGTGGAGGCAGGAGACTCGCTTGAGCCCAGGAGTTGGAGGTTGCTATGAGCTGTGATGCCATGGCACTCTACCCAGGGGGATAGCTTGAGGCTCTGTCTCAAAAAAAAAGAAACAAAGAAAGTAAAAACTTCTTGACAAAGCTCTTGAGGAAGGAACATCTAATTGAGTTGAGGCTTTATATTTATGAATTAATATTAATCCCTTCCAACTTCAAGGTACAGTAAAATCTAATATTATTGACACATTTGTCTATTGGCTCTTTAAGTTAATTCATATGTCTTAAATTTGTTTTTATTATATAACTGAACATTGATGAAAGAGATTGTGGATGAAATAAACAAATGGAAAAATATCCCATGCTCATGGATCAGAAGAATCAATATCATTAAAATGACCATACGGCCCAAAGCAATCTACAAATTCAATGCAATTCCTATCAAAAAACAATCCTAAAGTCATATGGAACCACGAAAGAGCCCAAATTGCCAAAGCAATCCTAAGTGAAAAGAACAAAGGTGGAGGCGTCATATTACCTGACTTCAAATTGTACTACAAGGCTATAGAAAGCAAAATAGCATGAGGCTAATATAAAAATAGACACAGAGATCAATGGAAAAAATAGAGAACCCAGAAATAAAGCCATATACCTACTGCCAACTGATCTTTGGCAAAGTCAACGAAAACATACAGTAGGGAAACGTCACCTTATTCAATAAATGGTGCTGTGATATTGGATTGCTATAGCAAAAGAATGGAACTGGGCCCCTATCTCTTACTACATACACAAATTAACTCAAGATGAAATAAAGAATTAAATTTAAGACCTGAAATTCAGGTGGACATGTGGTTACTTAAGGGAAGAGTCACATCTTGATGTGCTTGGACTGCTAGAAATGATGATTTAATAAGCTTAAAACCAATTTTTAATTGTTTATTATAAGTAGGTTAGGGATGGAATTAAGAAAATGATTGCAGATGTTGGCCAAAGGAACAGAGACAGGAGAGAAGTGGATCAGAGAAACCCAAAATCTGTTGCAAAATCTGTAACAGCCTGAAGCCTGGCATTCTTCAGAGAAATTGTCTTGCCGGAGCTTCACCCCTCCCCCAGTGTGACTCGGCTCGAAGGTCACTGGGCACTGAGAGACAGACAAGGCTCACCATGGGCAAGGATGACCTCTCAGGGAGTATTAGTGCATTTTTGGAGTTGTTGAGGGGATGCAGGACACGCTGAAGACAGAAGCATCTAAATCTTGTTAAGAGAGAAAAAGTCTCTCAGGAAAGATAAGGAGAAAAATATATCCCCTCTTCTGTCATCTCAGTATGGGCAGAAGCCCAGATCATCTGAGCACAAGTCTTCCTAGGGGGTTTAATCGCCACTCCTGAGATTTGTGTGTGTGGTCTGATTGGCGTCTGCATTGACATCCTGCTCCTGGACTGTGTTCCCTGTCCCCGTGCTCTGTTTGTGTTAAGATCGTAAATAACTTAGAGCAATAATAGTAAGAGTTGAATCAGTCTAATTAATGTAATTAAAGAAATACTTTGGCTAGAAAATGCAAGCCCAGCAAGAACCATGATGTAAGGATTTAACCTTCCCCCCTTAGACTGATGATTAAAACAGTGATGTGTGAAATAAAAATGGAGCTAGCCCAGAGCTAGGGGCTGCCTCGGTCCTCACATTTGGAGGTGGACAGTCCCCTGACCCAGCTTCTTAAAAAAACTTTTGGCTCGGTGCCTGTGGCTCAAGTGGCTAAGGCGCCAGCCATGTACACCCAAGGTGGTGGGTTCAAATCCAGCCTGGCCCGCCAAACAACAATGACGACTGCAACCAAGAAATGGCTGGGCGTTGTGGCGGGCACCTGAGGTCCCAGCAACTTGGGAGGCTGAGGCAGTAGACTCGCTTGAGCCCAGGAGTTGGAGGTTGCTGTGAGCTGTGATGCCACAGCACTCTACCCAGGGGGAAAGCTTGAGGCTCTGTCTCAAAAAATAATAATAATAATAATAACTTTCTCTTCATTTTCCCTTATCCTTGTCTCCACCAATCCCTGGAAAAGAACTCATGGTGTAGTTTGGGGCTGGTCCCCAACACTGAAATATATAACCTACAAGCTTAACCATTTCTTTTGAAAGCATATGTGTTCATTATATGGCTCTTTTAATGAAACTAACATAATGAAAGTGTGGACCAGACTTTGGTATTTTTAGAATATTTCTTTGCTCTTTGTAAATATCTTACCAGTGAGCAAACTATGTATAAATATTATTTCAATGCTGTAGATATTGGGCACAAATGCAATACTTTAAATATGAAAACATATGTATCTATTTTAATATGTGCAATTATTAGTAATTGAAAGCAACTCTACTAACTTTTGACTTTATTATCTTTGATTATAGTTTATGATGATTGCTCTATTAAAATTGGATATCCAGTGGTGAATATTCCTTTGCTGCAAAAAAAAAAAATCCACAGTTTTTTAAATTCCTCACAAATGTGATACTCAATGGGATATTTACTAAAAAACATATCTTGGGGGTAGGACAAACAATGGTCTTCAAACATTTGGAGACATTTTCTATGACAAGGGAAAGTCATTTTGTGTTGCTATAGAATAATGATTTTCAACCGGTGTGTCATGGCACACTGGTGTGTTGTGAGAGGATCTTAGGTGTGCCTCAAAAAATTTTTAAATGTGCCATGAAAGTTTAACTATAGGTTCAAGAGTGCCATGAGATAAAAACAAGATTGAAAAGCAGTGCTCTAGAAGATAGACTGAACATCAAACAAAAGTTGATAGTGAATACTAGGGGAATAAACATTTCAGATAAATAGAAGAGAATTTCTAGTCTTTCTAGACTTTCTTTTACTAGTGATCCAGTCTTCTTTTTAAAATATTGATCATCTTGCCATGGGGTTATTTAAGCATAAACTAGGTGACCAGATTACTGATTAAATAAAAGATACTGCCAAATGTGTTGAACTGGGTTAGACAATGATTCTAAGATTCTGTGGCAATAAAAAGGTTTTCCAAGATGGAAGTTCCATGATATTGGACTTGGCAATGATTCCTAGGATATAATAACAAACAGACCAATTGGATTTCTTGAAAAAAGTTTTATGCATCCAAAAACACTATTAATTGAGTAAAAAAGCAACCCACAGAACGGGAGAATGTATTTGCAGATCATATATCTGATAAGGGATTAATATCCAAAATACATATTGAACTTCTGAACTCAACAACAAAAAAGCACATAACCTGATTCAAAAATGGGCGAAGATCTTGAGTAGACATTTCTCCAAAAAAAGATACATTAATGGCCAAAAACTACATTAAAAAGATGTTCAACATCCCTAATCATTAGGGAAATACAAATACAAATCATATATCGACAATGAGATACCACTATACATCCGTTAGGATGGCTACTATCAAAGGTAAAAAACAAGCGTTAACAAGGATGTGGAAAAATTGTAACCCTTGTGAACTACTGGTGGGATTCTAAAATGGTGAAAAACGGGATGGTGGCTCTTTAAAAAATTAAAAATAGAGTTACTGTATGATTCAGTAATTCTGGGTATACACCTAAATGAATTGCAAACAGGGTCTGGAAGAGGTATTTGTACACCCACATTCCTAGCAGCATTATTCACAATAACTAAAACCTCCCAGCAATGCCAGTGTTCATCCGCAGATGAACGGATAAGCAAATACACAATAGAATATTAGTCAGCCTTACAGAAGAAGGAAATTATGACACACGCTATCACGTGGATGAACCTTAAAGACATCATGCGTAAGTAAAGCGAGCCAGTCACAAAGAAGCATCAGTAAAGTGAGCCAATCACAAAGAAGCAAACACCGGATGATTCCACTCAGGGAAATTGCCTGGAGCAATCAAAACCATAGAGACAAAGAGTAGGATGAGAATGCTAGGCACTGGGGGGAAAGGGAGTTATTATTTAATGAATACAGAGTTTCAGTTTTGCAAGACGAAAAGAATTCATGCAAAAAAAATCATCCATAATAGATGGATTGTGGTGATGGTTCAACACTATGAATGTACTTAATACCACTGAACTGTATACTTAAAAATAGTTAAGATGGTAAATTGTACGTTATATGTATTTTACCACGATAAGAAAAATGAGAAGGAAAAAATGTTTTTCTTGCCGCCTCCATTACAAGCAGTTTTTTGTATAAGAACTAAAAGCACAGTGTCCCTGCAGGACAAGGCCGGTAGGAATAACACCCTATAGGAGACGTCGCCTGGATTCCCTGCAGGTGTCTTTAGTCTCGTCATAAGATTAGCTCCGCAGGGAAATTATACATACCAGCTTCCTTCACTTTAGAATCAACAGCTTGTCTTGTACACAGCACTTTGAAAAATTATAGTAACTGGTTTTCTATTATTTGCAAAATAATAGAAAATAATAGTGATAATTATGATATTAAGCACTTAAATGTTTGTGTGTGAAAGGCGTGATTTCCACAACCCTGTAGGGTTAAAGATGGGTTCTCCTTTCCTAACCTGAAGGTATTTATTTATTTAGAGCTATAAGGTAGCTGTGGAACTACATCCAGATCAAGTTCACTCAGGGATGAACATGGGTAGCCCCCCAAACACTAGGATACAAAATACAGAATTCACTTTCATGCGGATGGAGTTTTCCCTTTTTCTGCATTTTCTGTATTTCCCTCTTTCTGTATTTTTCCCTTAAATGATTAAAATCCTATAGCCTATATGACAAGGGTACAAGTCAAATCTGTGAAGTGTAGAATATAGATGTTTTGGCACAATAATCAAGTAAGTGAGGTGAAAGCTATGATGATTGGTTTGATGTAACCACGTCAGATTGTATAAAAAAAAAAAAAGATCAGCACATTGTACCCCACATATGCATGAATGTATTCACAATCTATGTGTATTTGACTTAATAAAATTTTTAAAAAATCCTATATCTTCATTGAATGCTTTGAAGACTAAAATTAATAGATGTTTAGCAGTTTTCATTTTTTTTTTATTTTTATTTTTATTTAAGGTTAATGTGAAGTCAAAATATTTGATTTTGTTACTTAGAGTCCCTCTAGTAGTTAGGTCCTGCACCCAAAAGGTGTGACAAACACCCCTACACTGTGCCCATTCTGTGGGAGCCCTCCACCCCCTTTCCCTCTCCCCTCCTCATTCCCCCTCCCCCAACTTGAACTGAATTGAGTTTTTCTCCTATGTGGGCATGCATTCGATGGCCTACTGGCTTCCACTAATACTCTGTTGTATGTAAAACCACATTTTCCTTATCCATTCATCTACTGATGAACACTGGCATTGCTTAGAGGTTTGAGGTATTTAGTTTAGTATTCAACACATTGGACAAGTGCTTCTCCATTCTTATGATACTTTACTAAGGAGAACATGCTTCAACTCTACCCAAGTTAATACAAAAGACATAAAGTCTCCATCTTTTTATGGCTGAATAATATTTCATGGTATATATATATATATATCACATTCATGGGTTGAATGAGTACTTGGGTTGATTCTATATCTTAGCAATTGTAAATTGAGCTGCGATAAACAATCTAGTGCAAATGTCCTTATGATAAAATGATTCTTTTTCTTCTGGGTAGATGCCTAGTAGTGGGATTGAAATTAGCAGTTGTATCTGTCTTGTGTTATCTAGATGTTGAATATCATAAATCCCTTTTTCTCAAAAAATGAGGTATCATTATTTTTATTGATCACAAATAGAATCACATGGACTTTCAGAAAGTATCAATTATGCAGTAATTATGAAATAATTTGTGTGAACTAAATTCCTATTAGAGTTTAATTAGCTTCTTTATCTGAAATTTTACTCAAACATTGAAACTAAAGTGCCATTTGAAGTACTGTCTCCCTATTCCTTTTATCTAATACATGTGTATATTTTCTCTTCTAACCTTTTACTAGAAAATAAGATAAGCTTTTCCCCTCTTTTCTTCAAGATTCTTGATGAATCTTCCAGCCAAGAAGGACTGAAACTTATTTGCCCCTACTTAGCAAAATTCACCATCTTTTGTTCATTTTCCTCCACTCTGACTCCACACTCAGTACTTTACTTTCCCACTCCTAGCTCTTTCCCTAATCTCCCTCTAATAACCCTTCTCCAAAAATGGCAGAGACTTTTGTCGATGGCCCCTTTCATCAAAAGGACCGTCACTAATCGAATTTGATAGGGAGCCCTGTGTTGTTTGGTTGTTGCTAAGTGTGGCAGCCCTCCTTTAACTGGGAACATTCACCTATGTATTTGTCATTTTTGTCCCACGCCATTGAATGAGTAGGTGGGAAACAGCCAAGTCAGCAAGTATGTGTTACAGTCTGGTGGGAATCCACCTCTAGGGATGAAATAAGCCACATCACCCCCTCCCTTTAGACGGGCACCTGGTGGATTCACACAGTGCCTTCCTCATGCAGGGTGAGCACCCCAGAAATCTTTGCAGAGGCATGAGGGAATGAACAATATTACGGAGTTTTTATAAGATTGCTACAGCAAGGGTGTGTAGGGTACTGCAGTTATAGATCGCAGTCATTTCACATTGTCTATGGGGAGGGCGATGATAACTGGCATTGGAGTTTGCATTAGAATAAAGAGATTCGGCAGAGAGATAAGACTTCCATTCAAGGGACCATGAGAGTTTGGCATCTGTCCCACTGCAGTTTAATGGAATGGAAGCTGCAGTTGCTGACCCAGCATTCTTTTGTTTCTCATTTGGATGAAATACACCACTTCTTTACTGGTGGCATCCAAGTGGAAGGTTTAGAATTGAGGAGGAAAGTGCTGATCTGGGGATTTATCAAGCATGGAGCCTGCATCGGATCTCGAGAATTGGGTACAGGCCCAGTAATGTTGGTCTCACACTGCCATTCACCAGTCTTTCTGTAGTATGTTCACCTGTGCTCAGGTGAGGGATACCAGGATGGACAGAGCTTATGAGACAAAAAGCCCATCCTTGAGAAGGCTGAAGGAGACTAGATTCATCCAGCCCTGTTGATTCAAGGTCATCACTCTGGCAATTTTCCCTTCCCTTCCAACATCATCACCATTATTTTTCGCTCCCCTCCAGATCACTTCCATCAGTACACAAACATACCGCTATTTCCTAAATGAAACAAAATGAACTTTCTTTAGATCCCTTTGCCAGCCTTTGTTCTATGGCTTTTCATTAAAACTCCAAATTTGCCAAAGTGTCAATCTCAGGAAGGATTATTTGGGGGAATTAAAGAAATACGGGAGGAATGTTCTAGATCAGCAGTTTCCAAAGTGTTATCTGTGAATCCCTGGGGCTCCTTGAGGCGAGGAAGACCACAAGGTCAAGACTATTTATCTAATAATGTTAACAGATTATTCACCTTTTTCACTGTGTGGAAATTTACAGTGATGGTGCAAAACAATGGTGAGCGAAACTGCGGGAACTTAAGCATGAACCAAGGCTGTGGCACAAAACTGTCCTAACAGTCATCGTGCTTCTCACCAGCAGGCACTCACGGTTCTGTTTAAAATGCTAGTTTTACTTAAGCATGCCCCTGATGTCGTCAAAATTTTAATTCTAAGAATTCAATACACATCTTTTTAATGTTCTGTGTGGCAAAATGGGAAGTACACACAGAGAATTTCTGTAAACCAAAGAGTAATTGTTGTCCTAAGGAAAAACACTCCTATAATTGAACTGCCAGCTGAGCTAGCCGCTTTGTTCCATGAAATAACTTTTATGTGAAAGAGCTACTGACAGACTCATGGTTTTTTAGATTTAGGTGTTTGGCAGTCACTTGCCCAACAATAAACAGAGCCTGTCACCAAGGCAATCACTGACAGAATCTGTTGCTACTGATAAAATTCTAGCTTTCAAGCAAAAACTAGAATTTTGGAAAAACAGATTCATCATCATATTTATTTGTACTCATCATCTGCTTTTCAATGCTTACAGACATCTTGGGGAGATTGGTATCAATGTATATAACTTTTCAATGTATACCGAAAAATGAAATGTGCTGACATTAGGGACATCTGCACAACTCCATGAACTGATAGCTTCCAAATGGCTAATGCTTGATATTACAAAACCATGCATGGACCAAAGCTCCACGCACAGTGCAAGATAGACCAATGGACTTCAATGTAACACACATATGAAGGGTTTATTGACCAATGAGCTTCAATGTAACACACAGATGAAGGGTTTACTGACCAATGGGCGTCAATGTAACATACATATGAAGGGTTTACTGACCAATGGGCTTCAATGTAACACACATATAAAGGGTTTACTGACTAATGAGCGTCAATGAAACATACATATGAAGGGTTTACCGACCAATGGGCTTCAATGTAACACACATATGAAGGGTTTACTGACCAATGAGTGTCAATGTAACACACCTATGAAGGGTTTACTGATTTGGTCTCAGACTCCATATTGCACCTGACTTTTCAGAAACACCTCTACTCCGGTATTGATGTAGCATCAGAAGAAAAGAAAGAACTAACATTTATTGAGCACTCACTACCTGCCAGATGCTGTGCAAGGTAGCTTAGAGACTGTGCTACAAAAATTTAGATTTTCAGCAAGGCTATGACAGGGTTCCACCTCAAAAGCTCCTTTAAAGAAGAGTAATATAGGGCTTGTTGAAAGAGGGGAGTTTTGTTATGAATTGAGAAATGCTTTAGATGTAAAGCAAACAAAAGAAAGGGCAAATGAGTATGATAACATGCTAAATTAGAAATTTTAACTAAGCCATCAAGAGACAATGCATTCTAGATTCTAAAATTTTCATAGAGTTAAGAGTATATAGATACAAAGTGGACTATCAATATATTTCTTTGGAGAAAATGATTGGTGCACAGTGGCTCCCACCCTTGCAGAGAAGGGGTAGGCGCTGTACCTCAGCTTAAACCCAGGGCCCGGAGCTTCCACGGGATCACCTGGAGAAGCTTGTGTGTTCTTTTCAGGGTGAGCGTACGAGGCTGTGTCTGACTCACAGGTGGCACAGCTTAAGTGGCCTGGCACGGTTATGTGGAGAGCAGGCTGATATCTTGGAAGTTGTCAGGGCCAGGGATGCCAGGAACAGATGCGTACTATGAGGGAGAGGGTGACCTGGAGTCATTATGACTACAGTTTAAGAGGGTCATGGGAATTCCATGATGAAAATCCATGCAGAAGAGCCTATCAGAAAAACAAGGGCTGAGGCAGAGAACTGTGGAAAAGAAATAGAGCCCATAACCCATGTCAAAATGAAGAGAGCGGTGGCCGGGCACAGTGGCTCCAGCCTGCAGTCCCAGCATTTTGGGAGGCTGAGGCTTGAGCCCAGAAGTTGGAGGTTGCTGTGAGGTATGATAGCACCACTGCAATACAGCCTGCATGATAGATCAAGATCTCTGTCTTTAAAAAAAAAAAGGGTGGGGGTATAGCCAAATGAACCAGGCGGGGTCCATACAAATCAGTTTTAGACACATACCAGAAAGTACAAAGCCATCTTACGACAGTACCATTCAAGTTAGAACTTCCTGCCCACCCACCCCCCTTTTTTTTGCAGTTTTTGGCCAGGGCCGGGTTTGAACCCACCACCTCTAGTATATGGGGCCAGTGCCCTACTCCTTTCAGCCACAGACGCTGCCCCCTGCCCCCTTTCCTCTGCTTCCTTCTCATGTTTTGGAAGGAAGTTACTGAGGTGAGGGGTGGAGTAAGTGGAAGAGACCACTGCCTCACCTTCCCGGGAGCACAAGTGGCAGCTGAGAAGGGAGAGGAGAACAAGTCTCATTTTAAAAGCAGACTGATGTTTGCTTAATATACTGATCCTGACATCCTAACCTATGAATCTTCTAGATTGTGGATCTATTTCAACATTTTATGAAAACTACAGCACTTTCCTCTATAAAATAGACATATAGACGACATTTGGGATCCCATTTTATGAAGTTCACGCTATCCCTGGACTCACCTCCAAAAAAAGTGGTTCTAAGACATGAAGAATAAAGAGACTTGCCCTGGGGTGACTCAACCAGGGCCTGATTCCACACACAGACCCCACTCTGTCTGACACTTCTCATCCTTCACCTTTGCGTAAGTCTATTAAGTGACATTAAAAGTGCTGAGCTGGGCGCTCTTTCTTTTTCAGCAGCAATGTGGAATAATCATGTGTCATTTAAAGAAGTTTCTGAAAGGATTTCACAGGTCAGCCTCTGGCCTCTTGTACATGATTTAAAAGGGAGATGGTGGATGAGGATTGAATCTGCACTGCCTTCCCTATTTTAAACTTTCTCACTCTCACCAGGAGACCACCTTAATCCAGTTCTTCCTGGTGTCTGACCTCATCATAAATCCACTAAACACTGGGTCTAGAAGTCCTATCTGAAACGCAATAGGACCAATGCCGCTCAAACATTAGGGTGTGTTAGGATCACCAAGACGGGCTGCCAAGGCACAGATGCCTGCCCACGGCTCCCCAGCTCTCACTGAGCAGCTGTGGCTGGTGCCAGAAGATAACAGCAAGCTCCCAGGTGATTCTCAGGCTGCTCTTTTGGGGATCACACTTTTAAGTCATAGATTTAGGCTGGCACACTGTCTCATCCCTTGACTCTGAAAAGGCAAGGCAGGTGGATTGCTTCAGCTCAGGAGTTCAAAACCAGCCTGAGCAAGAGTAAGACTCTATCTCTACTAAAAATAGAAAAACCAAGGCAGGAAGATTGCTTGAGCCCAGGCGTTTGAAGTTGCTGGGATGCCAAGGCACTCTATCCAGGGTGACATTGTAAGACTCTCAAAAAAAAAAAAGAAAGAAAGAAAATCACAGATCTAATCCTCTTTTATAAATGAGGGACTGAGACCGTCTCCTTGTTCTGCTATTCTTCCCTAATAGTACCCTGAAGATGGGTGCCTCACTGACAAAACTGTTTCAACCATCAGATGAGATCACGTTTGCGAGCACATAAAACTCATCCCTACCCCAGGACCTCGACACTTGATGTTCTCTCAGTCTGTTCTGGAAAATGTTCTGCTCGTATTTTCATGATTTCATTCCTCAACTTTTCCTGATCATTCTGTGCAAAGTAGCTCCCTCCACACCACACCCATTGCCTCTATTCTCTTACCCTATTTTCTTTTCCTTCATAGCACTCATGCCTACCTGAACTTATATATATATACTTTTCTTATTTTTTTAGATAGAGACTCACTCCATGCTCTGGCTGGAGTGCCATGACATCACCATAGCTCATAGCAACCTCAAACTCTTGGGCTTGAGAAATCCTCTTGCCTCAGCCTCCTGAGTTGTTGAGACTACAGGCACCCACCACAATGCCTGGCTAGTTTTTCTATTTTTAGTAGAGATGGGGTCTTGCTCTTGCTCAGACTGGTCTCAAACTCCTGAGCTCAAGCAATCCATCTGCCTCAACCTCCCAGAGTGCTGGATCACAGCTGTGAGCCACCACGCCTGGCCTATACATGTATTTCTTTACAAATACATGGTCTGTGACTGCAGCACCATAAAGACAGCTTCCAACACTGTGCCAGGAACATAGGGATTCTCAGAGAACATTGGTTGAAAGGATGAGTGAATAAAGGAAGTGAAAAAGTAAAGTCTTAATTTTATTCTGCTTTATGATATTCCTCAACTTTATAATGTTTTTTGTTTCTTTTGATCTTCCCAGATACAAAGAGAAAATATTAATTTTATAGAAACTGTGATCATAAATCAATGTGATCAGGAGCATATAGAAGCTAAGGTGGCCAGCTCAGTACCTGTGGCTCAAGCGGCTAAGGCGCCAGCCACATACACCTAAGGTGGTGGGTTCGAATCCCCAGCCCAAGCCCACCAAACAACAATGATAGCTGCAACCAAAAAATGGCCGGGCGTTGTGGCAGGCGCCTGTAGTCCCAGCTACTTGGGAGGCTGAGGCAGGAGACTCGCTTAAGCCCAGGAGTTGGAGGTTGCTGTGAGCTGTGATGCCATGGCACTCTACCCAGGGGGATAGCTTGAGGCTCTGTCTCAAAAAAAAAAAAAAA
>CAUYQV010053077.1:0-10191 GCA_963574575.1 Galagoides demidoff | reverse complement strand
CCAACTCCTGGGCTCAAGCGAGTCTCCTGCCTCCGCCTCCCAAGTAGCTGGGACCACAGGTGCCCGCCACAACGCCTGGCCATTTTTTGGTTGCAGCCATCATTGTTGTTTGGCGGGCCCGGGCTGGGGATTTGAACCCACCACCTTAGGTATACATGGCTGGCACCTTAGCCGACTGAGCCACAGGCGCCGAGCCAGAGCTTATATTTCTCAAAATACCCTCTGTGCTCCTTTTATTCTTTCCTTTCTTCCGACATGCAGATGTTGTTCTTCTAGATAGTATACTACAAGTCCCTTATCCTCTGTTCACTTTTCTTCAATCTTTTTCTTTCTTTTTTTTTTTTTTGAGACAGAGTCTCACTTTGTCACCCTCAGTAGAGTGCCATGGTGTCACAGCTCACAGCAACCTCAAACTCTTGGGCTTAAACGATTCTCTTGCCTCAGCCTCCCAAGTAGCTGGCACTACAGGTGCCCACCACAGTGCCCAACTATTTTTTGGTTGCAGTTGTCATTGTTTGGCAGGCCCGGGCTAGATTCAAACCCGCCAGTGTATGTGGCTGGTACCCTGGCCTCTGAGCTACAGGCGCCGAGTCTTCAATCTTTATCTTTCTGTTCCTTACACTAACTTCCATTGCCCTAACTTCAAGTTCACCAACTCTTTCCTCTGACTGTAATTTTTTTCTTTCAGTTATTAAACTTTTTGGCTCCAGAATTCCTTTTGTTTTCTATCTTAGGTTTTCTATCTCTTTATTAGTATTTCCACCTTGTTCATAAACTTTTTCTTAACTTTCCCCACACACTCCGTTGGGTCTTTCGGCATCTTTAGTAAGTGTTTTAAAGTCTTTTTCTAATAGACTAGCCATGAGGTCTTTTTCAGGAATAGTTTTGGTTAATTTTTTTTCCCTTTAAATGGGCCATACTTCCCTGTTTCTTTGTATGCCTTGTGATTTTTGTTGAAAATGAGACATGTGAATCTAACAATATGTTAAGCCTGGAAATCAGATTCCTAAGAGTTTGCAAGTCTATTAAAAACATTGTTTTATTGTCTTTTTTTTTTTTTTTGAGACAGTCTCACTTTGTCGCCCCAGGTAGCATGCCCTACCTCACAGCAACCTCAAACTCTTGACCTCAAGTGATCCTCCTGCATCAGTCTCTACAACACCCAGCTAATTTTTCTACTTTTAGTAGAGATGGGGTCTTGCTCTTGCTTGTCTCGAACTCCTGAACTCAAGCAATCCCCACCTGACTTGGCCTCCCAGAGTGCTAGGACTATAGGTGTGAGCCACCACACCTGGCCTATTCTTTTTTTCCTGGATTATTGTAGGCTGTCTTTGTATCAAAGTTCATACTGAAGTGCAAACTTAATGTCTTTTCTAAGTTTGCACCTTTGGCTGGGCATGCATGGTCACTTTCTCATTTTCCCTGTATATGTAGTTGCTTTTCATTTTCAATGTCCCTGTCTTGAACATTTGATTCCCAAAAAGGAAACAAGAGAAAAATGAAAAAGAAGGCAAAAAAAAGGGACCTTAAATCCTTTGGAAATCACTTCATCCACAGGAGTAGGAAGAGCTTGCAGCAGTGGCGGCAGGTGCAACAATGGCCACTGCTTCTTTACACCTCTGTGATGAGGAGCAGCAACTAGTGCTTCAGAACACAGGTCCTTGGACTGGGCGTGGTGGCTCACACCTGTAATGCTAACACTCTGGGAGGCTGAGGCGGGTGGATTAACTGAACTCAGATGATCAAGACCTGAGTTTGAGACCAGCCTGAGCAAGAGTGAGACCCCATCTCTAAAAATAGCCAGGTGTTATGGCAGGCACTTGTAGTCCCAGCTACTCAGGAGGCTGAGGTAAGAGGATCACTTGAGCACAAGAGTTTGAGGCTGTGAACTATGTATGACCCCATACCACTCTATGGAGGGCAACAAAGTGAAACTCTGTAAAAAAAAAAAAAAAACCACAGGGCTCAGCGCCTGTGGCTTAAGTGGCTAAGGCACCAGCCACATACACCCAATGTAGTGGGTTCGAATCCAGCCCGGGCCCGCCAAACAACAATGACGGCTGCAACCAAAAAATAGCCGGGTGTTGTGGTGGGCACCTGCTGTCCCAGCTACTTGGGAGGCGGAGGCAGGAGACTCGCTTGAGCCCAGGAGTTGGAGGTTGCTGTGAGCTGAGATGCCACAGCACTCTACCCAGGGGGACAGCTTGAGGTTCCTGTCTCAAAAAAAAAAGAACACAGGTCCTCCATATTTGGAGGACAAAGTCTTTTTTTTTCCTACCCTGATTCTCACAAGCTGTGTGTGGGATGTTCTAGGAACATGTATGCAGCTGTCTGCCACAGGGCAGAGGTTGGGTATCTGCTATTAGCTGAGTATCCCTAACCCCTAAATCTGACATCCAAATTCCAAAATGTTCTGAGCATCAACATGATGCTCAAAGGAAATGTTCATTGGAGGATTCTGGATTTTTGGGGGGTTAGGGATGTTCAATTGGTATGTATTTTGCAAATATTCCAAAATTTGAAAAAAATCTAAAACAGTAGTGTCACAGCATTTCAGATAAGAGATACTTAACTCGTACTCTGCTAAGAGATGAAATTGACTAAAATGTACTGCACTTCGCTGTCTAAACTTTCCCTTGGAAGTTATAAGCTGTCAATAGACTCCAGAGTTCAGAAACAGTTAGACCAGATAGATTCTGCCAGTGCAATTGTTGTCTATGAGGGGACCCGATCCCTAGTGCTTCCTACTCCACCATCTTTCCAGAATCCCTTCTTTAAAGTATCTTTCTATTGTTGATGAACATGTGGGTTGTTTCCAGTTGGGGAATTTTGAATCATGCTATTAAATACCTTCTTGTACATGTCTTTGGTACATAAATATACACATATCCGTTGGGTATATTCCTGGGATTGGAATTGCTGGGTTATTTTGTCTGCATATGTTCAGTACATACTGCCAAATAGTTTTCCAAAACCTGTTATACCTCTTAATCCTACCCCACTTCCTAACTGGTACATTTGTGGCTAAATATAAGAAAGCAACCTTTTGGCTCGGCGCCGATAGCTCAAGCAGCTAGGGTGCCAGCCACATACACCAGAGCTGGTGGGTTTGAATCCAGCCCGGGTCTGCCAAACGACCACAACAGCTACAACCAAAAAATAGCCAGGCATTGTGGTGAGTGCCTGAGTCCCAGCTACTTGGGAGGCTGAGGCAAAGAAGAGCCTAAGCCCTGTAGTTGGAGGTTGCTGTGAGCTGTGACACCACAGTACTCTACCACAACAGCATTATCACACCTAAACAATTAGCAGTAATTCCTAATCAGCGTTCAGATTTCCCTAATTATACAATGTACATAGTGTAATTAATTGCATCCATATTAATTATTTAGATTTGAATTTAATAAAGAGAATTTAAATTAGAAAGTACTTGAATCAGGATTCAAGTAAGATGTAAACCTTATTTCCTTAGCATCTTTTAATCTACAGGCTGAAAAACTGGGTTGTTTGTCCTGCAGAACTTCTCAGTCTGGATATCGTGCTTGTATTCCTATGGTATCACTTGTTTCTTGTCCTGCTTTTCTTAACAATTTCACAATTAGATCTAGAGGGAAGTATCACTTCTACCCATGCCATTACATGACGCTATTTCTATAGATAGGGTGTTCAGAGGCTTTAAATTTCCTCTCTGCATGGTTAAGACTTTTAAAACCTTAAAGATACTTTGGGAGGCTAAAGTAGGAGGATCCCTTGAGCTGAGGAGTTCAAGATCAGCCTGCACAACATATACAGTGAGACCCTCATCTCTACAGAAAAAAAAAAAAAAACTTTAAGAACTTGATTGCCATATAACTGATGTATATTTTAATAGAGGCCCTTTTTATAATAAAAAGGAAATAGTGAAAATGAAAGGCTATTTCTTACTGAGATTTTTAGACATTGCTACTAATGAAAACGTCCCCCCATTTAAGTCCTTAAACAAAATTCTCAGATTTACAAAAGACATTTGCACTAGATTGTTTATCATGACCTAATTTACAATTGCTGAGATGTGGAAATAACCTAAATGCCCATCAACTCAGGAATGGATTAACAAACTGTGGTATACAATATACCATGGAATACTATTCAGGCATAAAAAGATGGTAACTTTACATCTTTTGTATTAACCTTGACCAAGCTGAAACACATTCTTTTTAGTAAAGTATCACAGGAATGGAAAAGCCAATAGCCAATGTATTCAATACTAATATGAAGCCAGTGACCATCTAATACACACCCACATAAGAGGAAAACTCAATTCAATTCAAAGTTAGGGAAGGGAGAGTGAGGGAGCAGGAAGAGGGGAGAAAGGAAAGGGGGGAAAAGAGTGGAAGGGGTTCATGTGCACTTAATGGGCACAATGTAAGGGTATATGGCACACCTCTTGGGTGGGGGAACAACTATAAGAGGGACTCTGCCTCACAAATGCAAATATTATAACCTAGTTGTTTGTACCCTTACATTAACCTGAAATAATAAAAAAGAAACTCCCCAAAACCAAAAGTCAGTTGTTTACTTTTATTAAAAATAATCTTATTCATAAATATGTAAGTTTGGTTTGGAAATTACAAACGATAGCTCAAAATTGCTGAGATGAAAACTATATAAAACTTAAAAATAAAAGAAGAACCATCTTGCAGGGACAAGTGACTAGCCATTGGGAGAAAACAAACTGACTCCAGATGGAGTACAGATTTAAGGATTAAAAATAAAATATAATAATGCTAGAGAAAAATTTAGGAGAATATTTTTATAATCTTGGGCTAGGCATAGGGATAGAGTGACAGTATGACATCAAAGTCAGACACCATAAAGGAAGAGACTGACATATCTTACTACACAGAAATTTTTAAAGTCTCTATTTTAAACCTTTCTATAAACAAAATCAAAACCCTGCATTACTATAAACAAGTTTTCCAACAAATGACAAACCAGAAAAAAACATTTTCAATATTAATGGCAGACAAAGAATTAAAATCCTTAGAACTTTAAATGTAAGAAAACTCTCCCTATAGGAAAATGTGCAAAACTCATAAATACCAATCCATAAAACAATAAATACAAATTGAATGTATGCAAAGATGTTCAGACTGAATATTCATGAAATATGAATATTGATGAATTCCAATTGTAATGACACAATATTGTTTAGGATTAAAATTGACAGTATCCATGGTCCGTCACAGTGGCTCATGCCTATTATCACATAACTTTTGAACCTGAAGCAGAAGGATAGTTTAAAACCAGGAGTTCAAGACAAACCTAGACAACATAGCAAGATACTGTCTCTACCAAAAAATTTTTAAAGAATTTTAGCTGGGTGTGGTGAGCACCTGTAGTCCCAGCTACTCGGGAGCCTGATGTAGGAAGATCACTTGAGCCCAACAGCTTGAGTTTGCAGTGAGCTATGATGTCACCACTGCACCTGGGTGATAGAGCATGACTCTTGAAAAAAAAAAAAACAACAGAGAAGTGGCTCACCCCTGTAATCCCAGCACTCTGGAAGGCTGAGGCAGGTGGATTGCTTGAGTGCATGAGTACAAGACCAGTCTAAGCCAGAGTGAGACCTCATCTCTAAAAATAGCCGGGTGCCTATAGTCCCCACTAGTTGGGAGGCTGAGGTAAGACAATCACTTAAGCCCAAGAGTTTGAGGTTGCTGTGAGGAGTGACGGCCATAGCATCCTACCAAGGGCAACAACGTGAGACTCTGTCTCAAAAAAACAAACCCAGAAAAAAATTGATGGCATCCAATGTACTCCCACACAGTTGATGAGACCATAAATTGATACATCTTCTAGAAGGAAATGTAGATAGATATGTATTAAAGTAAAGATGTATATACTTATCTCCTAGAAATCTATCCTAAGGAAATAATGAGACAAATGCAGATACCTATACAAAAAATATTAGTTTGTGTAGCTTATAATTAGTGAAAAAAAAAAAGGAAAAACAGTAACTGTGCATTAGTAAAGAAGTGGTTAAATTTCAGAGACTCAAACTATGTGTATAATATAATCCATTTGTTAAAATATCCAAATATGCATACATGTATGCAAAAACATGTGGAAAGACATAAAGCCTACACAGGTATAGTTGGGGGAGGTTGGAGGGAGAGGAGAGCTTTTGTAATACTGTATGAGTTTGGGAAGATCATGAGTGATTTTTACTTGTTTCCCGATATCTTTCTTTCTCTCCTAAGTTCATGCATTACAAATCATATGTAGAAACAGTAAAGCTATTTTGAGAAAACATACAATGAGATTTTTCTAGCTTGATGTGCTGTTTCTTTTCTTTTCTTTTTTTTGGCAGTTTTTGGCCAGGGCTGAGTTTGAACCCACCACCTCCAGCATATGGGGCCGTCACCCTACTCCTTTGAGCCAACTACTTTTGGTGCCGCCCAAAAGTAGTTGAGACTACAGGCGCCTGCCACAATGCCCAGCTATTTTTTGTTACAGTTGTCGTTGTTAGTTAGCTAGCCCTGGGCTGGGTTTGAACCCGCCAACTTTGGTGTATGTGGCTGGCACCGTAACCACTGTGCTACAGGCACTGAGTCCTGATGTTCTGTTTCTAATCACAGTAACCTAGGACATTTCGTAAAAACCATGCTCACTGTGATTACTATGAATTATGTACCATAAATATTTTTAACTTTATATATTAATTTGTTAATTTATTCTAAATGATATTCTTTAAATACCTATTTAGTCGGAAACCTCAGAGAATTTTTAAAAAATGTTTTTCTGATGATGAGTCACTGCTATTTTTATCTTATATCCAATGTAATGTGTATCTTTTGAAAACATACCATTGCTTCTTTAAAAAGATATGTAACTCTCATTCATATAAAACACAGCTAACTTTTAAACAAACCAAAATAAAATTTCCTACATTTTTCTAATGTAAGTTCTATAAAACGGAAATAGTCATCAGGCCTCTAAATCAGTTGTACAGAAAAGAAACAAATTTACCAATTGTTTTCTTTCTTTCTTTCTTTTTTTTTGCAAATTTAAGAAAAACACTGAAGGGGGAAAGATGTACAGAGGAGAGCAAAGAACTGACCAGGTTTACTGGCTCTAAACTCACCAAAATGACGCCCAAGCTCCACAGGTCACAGGACTCATCGTAGCCATTATGATTCAAGAGCTCGGGGGCCGCATAATGAAGGGTAAAGCATGGTGTCTTAAGAGGCTGATTATCAGGTGGCTTTAGGCGTGCAAACCCAAAATCAATTATTTTAATTTCCAAATTGTCATTTTCATCAGTGAACAATAAATTCTGCAAGATACCAACACTTAAATTAGTTTCTCATTAAAATGTCATGGATTTGCTGATCCCATTTATGTAACCTTCTCTCTGTATATTGATATTTGATTCACTCAGAGAGAGAGGCCTTGTGGGGAGGCTGTGCGGGCTGAAGGTCGACGCATGGTTGCTTTCCACTTTATATCTTCTTGTATTATTGCTATTTTACAGTGTCACGTGAAACATTTTCAAGGGCACCATGCCTCTTCTGATGCCAGATCCTTCGTCTGTGCTTTTCTGTCTGCTTGAGTTTGTCTTCCACTCCCTCCACCAACCTGCCTTCCACCCTGGTTCATGTACCTCTACTGCTCATTCAGAGATACCACCTTAATCATCCCACCAATTGAAGTTAGGACTTTTTATATTTTCTCCAACACTATTTACTTTTCCTTTCTGGCACTTACACTTTAATAGATTAGGGTTAGGGCTAGGACTAGGGTTGCTCCATGCAGGATCCTAGCAAAAACTCCTCTCTCAGCAATTATTAATGTTTTCATCCCTACTAGACCATAATTCTATAAGGGTAAGGATTATATCCACCTTATTTATGATCCTGTCCCCCTCATATAGTCATAGAGTAGATGCTTTGGTAAATATTTGTTTACCAAATAAAGTCATAAATAAAATAGCTATATAATATTAAAGAAGACGTGGTGGAGACATGCATCACATTTCAGAAACATTTTCTCCAAAACAGTTAAACATATTTCAATGCATAGAGATATCACCCCTTAAATATTCAGAAAACAATGTTATTTCTAATCATTCATCTGCCAAATCTTCCAGATCACTAAACCTATACTATACAGCTTTTGTACTTACTGCATGCTTAATAAATAACTAGTACATTAAGGCACAAATTATCATTTATTTAATTAATTAATTTATTTTTATTTATTCATTTTGAGACAGAGTTGCCCTTGATAGAGTGCTGTGGTATCACAGCAACTTCAAACTGTGGGGCTTAAGCGATTCTCTTACCTCAGCCTCCCAAGTAGCTGGGACTGTAGGTGCTCATCACAATCCTGGCTAGTTTTAGAGGTGGGGTATCGATCTTTGCTCAGGCTGATCTTGAACCTGTGAGCTCAGGCAATCCACCTGCCTCGGCATCCCAGAGTGCTAGGATTACAGGCATGAGCCACCATGCCCAGATCAACGAATTATCATTTCAATAAGTATGTCAAGCTAGTACCGAAAGCAAGTGAATCTGATTATATGTCTTTAGACATCTTAACAAATCTATTACGCTTTTATAGTTATTTAATTATTCCCAGTTCTGCAACATCATTTGCTTTGTTAATACTATTCTCACTGAAATAAAAGACTTCACAGATGACTCCATTGACATGAAGAAGAAAAATCTTCTAAACCTCCCAGTAAAAAGCTGAAATGGGTAAAGTGGGAGGGAAGAAAAGCAGGAAAATTAACTGAAGATTTTCTTAAATTTTTAATAATAAGAAAGCTTAACCCTGAATATGTGACAACTGAAGTCACAGTTGGGGTTCATGGATGTATTCTCGGGATAGATCCTTCAGCAAAAACCACCTGAGCGCCTGGGCCGAGCAAAGCACTGTGCAACACAGAGCAGTGAATGCAGCACACTTGACCCCGTCTCATTGAGCCTGCCAAGGTTTTGGAGATGACTTAGGTTTGTTCTATATTGAGACTGCTGAAAGGCTTCCTTGATCTTAGCTTTTGAAGTAGAGGAAATGAGGGAAGATGGCGTTCACTAAATTTGGTGACTTTAATCCATTCTTCCTATATCCTGAGCATGACAGAACATACTGCTTACTTGTCTGCCTCTTCTCTCAAAGCACAAAGTGGAGAGTTAGAAATAATTCTCCATAGAGGAGGGTGGGCATGATCAGGATGGTAGGAAGTAACCATTCAGTCCCCTTTTATCCTCATCTCAAGTTCTGCCTGAAATGAATTTGCTATATATAACATTTTTTAATCTTTGAAAAGTATGGGATCAGTTTGAAAAACACAAAGCAGCCTACTAAGAAAGTCAGCCAGCTTCTAAATTTATCTGACTCTCACCTAGACTTAGGCTTTTGCCTATGCGGAAAATGAATCCCACATAACTATCTACCAAAAAACATATAACCAGATCTGAAAAAGATACATGTGACCAAGCACAGTAGCTCATGCCTGTAATCCCAGCACTTTTGGAGTATGAGTTGGGAGGAATACTTGAGGCCAAGAGTTTGAGACCAACCTTGGTGACACAGCAGGAACCCATATCTATAATAAATAAATAATTGGCTGGGCATGATGGTGCGTGCCTATGGTCCTACCTACTCAGGAGGCTGAAGACAGAGGATCTTGAGCCCAGGAGTTTGAGACTATAATGAGTTATGACTGGCCACTGCACTCCCACCTGGACAACAGAGAAAGACCTTGTCTCTAATTAATTAATTAACTAATTAAAATGCTACACAGGAAAGGGGTTAAATTTTTAGTTTTCAATAATATATTCTGCCATTTAAAAGTCCAAGTGAAAGATATTTTATTATTAAAATGTTAGCTCAAAGGTACATTTTCATTTCTCCAAAATCTAGTTTGCTTTGGGACTATAATTGTAGCACAATGTCCTAAATAATCTGACAGCTAAACTTCATTTCAAATGACTATAAAGCCTCATAACAAATTAGAATTAAGTGACAAGCTCGGCGCCTGTGGCTCAAGTGGTTAAGGCGCCAGCCACATACACCTAAGGTGGCAGGTTCGAATCCAGCCCGGGCCCACCAAACAACAATGATGGCTGCAACCAAAAAATAGCCAGGTGTTGTGGCGGGCGCCTGTGGTCCTAGCTACTTGGGAGGCTGAGGCAGGAGACTCGCTTGAGC
>CAUYQV010053075.1:0-10115 GCA_963574575.1 Galagoides demidoff | reverse complement strand
TCTAAGAGTAGAACCAGAATGTTTTAAAACTATAACTGAGAAAATGACATGAAGGCTGTGTTGATCAGTTTGATGGAAGTATTTCAGATTGCATGTGAAAACCCCACACTGTACCCCAGAAGTGTATTAATGTGTACATAGATATCATTCAATAAAAAAATTAAAAAAAAAACCCAATCAAACAATCAGAAATGGTTGAATAGGAACTTCTCATTCAGCTGGAGAACTATGGTGTTTGAGCATTTTCTTTCAAAGGAGGATGGGGTGGGCAGCTCCTGACTCATTACCGAATTAGCATTCCAGAAAACCACTCCAGCACTGTGCACACACCGAGCTCCAGCACACAACAAAAGGGGCCACAGAGTGATGAGCACATGTCTGGACGAGAGGATGTGACATTTGTACCATCGACTGCCCATCAGGGTATAGTATTTGTGCTTCAAAACACAGGACAGGGTTGGCAACTCTTTTTCTCTCCATACCACAGGGAGTACCATACCACATCAGTTACCATTTCTTATAGCAGCAATTCTCAGAGACACTGAAAAAACCTGAACTTGAAAGGAACGTACCAGAATTGAGACACCCTGTGCCCGCCCCCTGCTTCCCTGAGAATGTCTGTTTCCAGCTCTTCAGGAGGAGCACTTAGTCTGCATTCAGAGTAGACTTGTGTCCAGTAGCGCGGAAGAGTCAAGTGCCTTCATTTGTCTCTGAAATGGGACCCCCCAAGATGCCTCTTTGCAAGGGAGAAATATCCTTAATATGACAAAGTAGCTTGGTCATTTTTATTTGTTGATTGACAACTGAATTGCTTTTGTCCACCAGGACTTAACTATTTATTATGCATCTGAGATACTCTCCATCTCTCATGAAACCTCAGCTCCCCTGTGGCTTCTGTTGCTCCCCAATGGCCAGTGTCCCCTCCCTCCATGCTGGCCAGAGGAAGGGCCCTTACGTCTGCTGCCTGCAGTACCAGCCTCCTCCAGCACGCTAGTTCACCCCATGCCTGGGCACCCACTCCCACCCTGGGCCGTCCTTCCTGCTCTTATTGGCATATTTTTGCCTTCAACTCAGTATTCCTGAGTTGTAGTCGATAGACAATAAAGTTCATCAGTTTCAGTGTACAATTTGATGAGTTTCGACAAATGTGTATGATTGTCTAGCTACACCGCAAGCATAGGAAAGAATATTTTCTTTTTACTATAAAAATCTCCATCATATTGTTAGGCGGTGAATCCTCTCCCCCATCACCTAGTTCCTGGCAATCTCTGATCTGCTTTCTATTACTACAGTTTTTACCTTTTCTAGGATTTTATAACAATGGAATATTATAAATATTGGGCGCATATCTGTACCTTATTCCTTTTTATTGTAGAGTTCTATTCTAGTGTGTGAAGATGTAACACTTTGTTTATTCATTGGCTGATTAATGAACACTTGAATTTTTCCAAAGTTTGGCTAAGTTCGAATAAAGTGAGATAAATACTCATGAGTCTTTATGAGGATATGTGCTTTAATTTTTCCTAGATAAATACCCAAAAGTATGATCATGCTGCTTTATACAAAATTGCTAAATGATTTTTCTGAGAGTGGTGTAATTCCACAATTTCACCAACCACTGATGAGAGTCAGCTGCTCCCCATCCTCACCAGTGCCTGCTACATCAGTCTTTTTAATGTTGACCTTGCTAGTGGGTACTGTGGCTTCAATTTGCACTTCCTGAATAAGTAAGGACATCGATCATGTTTTCTTGTGCTCATTGATCATTTATATGTCTTCTTTTATGAAGTATCTGCTTAAATATTTTTTCTGTTAATTCTTAATTCTTCTTGTTATTCATTTTTTTATTTTTTATTAAATCATAGCTGTGTACATTAATATTTTACCATTAGAAATATGGTCGTCTTCTTATAATTGAGTCTAAAGAGTTCCTTAAAACATTCTGGTGCAAAGAATCTACAGAGAACACAACTAGTCAACAAGAAAAAAGCAAACAATTCCATTTGTAAGTGGGCAAGAGACATGAACAGAACCTTGTCTGAAAAGGACAGAGGAATGGCCAGCAAACACACGAAGAAATGCTCTCATCCCTGATCGTCAGAGGAATGCAAATCAAAACCACCCTGAGATGACACTTAAGCCCAGAGAGAATAACCCACATCACAAAGTCCCCAGACTGCAGGTACTAGTGTGGTTGTGGAGAGACGGGAACACATCTACACCGCTGGGGGGGACTGCAAACTAGTGTATCCTCTGTGGAAAGCAGGATGGCAAATCCCCAAAGAGAGAAAAGTAGACCTTCCATTGGGTCCCACAATCCCAATACCAGGTAGCTATCCAGAAGCAAAAAAACCATTTTACCGTAAGGACATTTGCACTAGAATGTTGGTTGCAGCTCAATTCACAATTGCCAAGATGTGGAATCAATCCAAGTGCCCATCAGCACGTGAATGGATTAATAAACTGTGGTTGCCGTACACCAGGGAGTGCTGCTCAGCCATAAAGAGATGGAGACTTCGTTTGTATTAACCTGGATCGAGCTGAAGGACATTCTTCTTAGTAAAGAATCACAAACACACATACATCTAAATAGGGGGAAGGGAGGGAGAGGGAGGGAGAAGACGGGATTTGGTGAGCTACCACCCAATGGGCACGACGTAAGGGCTTTTGACACACCTCCTGGGTGAAGGGCTCACCTATAACTTGGACTCTACCCAACAAATGCAAACAATGTAGCCCTATTGTTTGCACCCTTTTATCAATCTGAGATTATAAAAACAAGCAAACAAAAATATTCTGGTACAGAACCTTTTTCAGGTAAATAATTTATAAAGGTTATTTCCCAACCTGGGGGAGGGGTGATCTTTTTTTTTACTTTTTTTCAACAGTGCCCTTTGAAAAGCTCAGATTTGAAATGTGAAAGAATCCTGTCTCAATTTTTTAATTTTGTAGTTAATGTGTTATGTGACCTGAGAAGTCTTTTTTTTGCCTATGTTTCTCCTAGAAGCTGTGTGGTCATAGCTCATCATGTAGGCCTGCCCCCTGTTTTGAGTTGATTCGGGGATCTGGTGTGATGTAAGGACTGGGGCTCATCAGGTTTTGCATACAAGTAACCAGTTTCCCTGTACCCCCAAAGTCTTCCTTATTGCTTTAAATTACCTTGCTATAATTGTTTAATGTCTGGCCATGTGTGTGAGGGCACACTTCTGGAACTATTGTCCTGCTCCATTGGTCCATATGTCCATGTTCCGCCAATAACATGTCTTTGTTACTGTGGTTTTATGGTTATTCCTCAAATCAGCAGTCTAAGTCTTCTGACATTGTACTTTTTCTTCAGAATTAATTTGGCTATCTAGGTTTGCTTTTCTATACAGGTTTCAAAGTCAGCTTGTCAATTGCTACAAAGCTCAGTGGGAGCTTCTTAGAATTGCAGTAAATCCATAGGTCAATTGTGGGAGAATTCACACCATAACAATATTGAGTCTTGTGATGCGTGATCGTGTCCTATTTCCCCATGGATTTAATTTCTCTCAGGGATGGTTTGTAGTTTCAATGGAGCATGTTTTGTTTGATTTGTCATTCTGTGTCATTCACAGTTAGAATACAGAAACATAATTATCAGTTCATAATATCATTGGTGTGTTTGAGTCTGCACCCATATACTGAGATCTTTCTAAATTCATTTACTTGTTCTAGTAATCTTCTTGTAGAGTCCCAAGGATCATCCTCGGGGACATTCCTGTCACCTGTGAATAGGGAGCACCTTCCCACCTGCACGCGTTTTATTTCTCTTTCTGCCCTGTTGTGCTGAGCTGGACCTGCAGTACCCGTGGATAGGAGTGATGAGACTGGACATCTTGTCTCACTCTTGACCTGATGGAGAGCACACCCAGCTTCTGCCGTGAAGTGTGACACCAGCCATGGCCTTTTCATAGTTGCCCTTCATCAGAATGAGTACGTGGCCTTCAGAGTCTGAGTCCTTATTATCAACAGCTGTTGAGTTTTGTCAAATCTTTCTGCCTCTCTGCTTTTATTTTTCATTTTTAGGTTGTGATTATGATGAAGTACACTGATTGATTTTCAAGTGTACCTTGTATCCCAGAATAAATGCCCCTTGGTCATGATGTATTATGGTCTTTGTAAAATATATATATATTGCTGGGCTGAATTTGCTAAAAAATATTTTAAGGCTATTTGTATTTATGGGAAAGATACTGGTCTGTACTTTTCTTTATTTGGAAAGCTTTTCAGTAGATTTGTTAATTCTCTCCTAAAAGCTTGAAGGACTTGAACTGTGACACCCTCTGGGAAGATTCAGAGATATAGATTTAATTTCTCTAATAGACAATGTTATCTGTTTCTTTTTAAATGAGTTTTAATAGATTAGTCAAGTAAGAAATTTGACTACTATTATAAGTTTTAAAGTTTATTTTAATAGGAATTTATAATGTGCTCTTATCCTTTTAGTTTTAATACGGGCCATGAAGAAACAACTTCTCTTTCATTTCTCCAGTTTTTGTTTGTTTTTATTTTGGGCCAAGGCTGGGTTTGAACCTGCCCTCTCCGGCATATGGTGCCCGTGCCCTACTCCTTTGAGCCACAGGCACCGCCCTCCTTCATTTCTGAACTGGTACTTAGCTTCTTCAGTCTGGTCAGAGTTTTACCAATTTTGTTTTTTTTTTTTTTTTTTGCTTTATTCAGAAAACCAGCTTTTGGTTTAACAATATTTTCTATTGTTTTTCCCATTAAAAAAATTTCTTTGACTTTGATTTTTATTCCTGTTATTTCTTTCTCTCTGCTTATTTTGAATCTGTTTTTCTCTTCTTCTGGTTTCTTAAGCCAGAATTAATGATCTGAAAACAGATATGGTGCCTCACGCTAGTGATCCTCACACTCGGGGAGGCTGAGGTGGGAGGATTGCACAAGAACAGGAGTTTAAGACCAGCCTGAGCAAGCACATGACCGCATCTCTAAAAAAAAAATAGAAAAATTATCCAGGCCTGGTGGCGGGTGCCTAT
Organism: Galagoides demidoff; assembly: GCA_963574575.1. Classification (NCBI taxonomy): domain Eukaryota; kingdom Metazoa; phylum Chordata; class Mammalia; order Primates; family Galagidae; genus Galagoides; species Galagoides demidoff. The sequence goes on along the minus strand of CAUYQV010053075.1, from coordinate 5,097 downwards.
AGTCCCAGCTATTTGGGAGGCTGAGGCAAGAGAATCTCTCGAGTGTGATAGTTTGAGGTACTGTGAGCTGTGACAAAGCCACTGCATTCTAACCTGGGCCACAGTGCGAGACTCTGTCTCAAAAAAAAAAATCTGAGCCCTTTTCTTCTTTCAACATAAGCACTTAATGCCATAAATTTACCTCTAAGCACTGTTTTATCTACACTCTACAAATTTTTATGTGTTGTGTTTTCATTTTAATTCACTTCAGTAGATTTTCGCTTGGCTCATGCATTATATAGAAGTGTGTTGTTTAATGTTCTAATTTTTTTTTATTGGATCATAGCTGTGTACATTAATGCAATCATGGGGCACAATGTGCTGGTTTTACATACCATTTGAAATATTTTCATCAAACCGGTTAACACAGTCTTCCCTGCATTTTCTTAGTTATTGTGTTCAGACATTTATACTCTACACTTAGTAAATTCAACATCTAATATTTGGGGATTTTCCAGGAATCTTTCTGTTATTGATGTCTAGCTTAATAAAAAAATTAAAAAGCTTAATTCTGCTATAATCAAATAATGTGATCTTTATGATTTTAATCTTTTTAAACAGAGGTCAGAGGTCAGTAAACTTTTTGTAAAGTGCCAGAGCGTAAAGAGTGTAGGTGTCGTGGGCCCGTAGATGCTCTCAGTAGCTCCTCCTCGACTGTGTCTTTGTGGGGTGGAGGCAACGCACATACCCACATCCCAGCAAAACTTCACGGACAAACCCGGCAGTGGGCTGAGTTTGTCTGACAGGGTATAGCTCGCTGATTCCTGCGGTTTGAAGGTACTGATACTTGGTGTATGTCTCTTGGTTCAGTTTCTTTTCAGAAATGCCCTGATTCCACTTGAAGAAAAAATACTTACTCTTTTGTCATTGGGTGGAGTGTTCTGTACGTGTCAAAGAGATCAGCTTGGGCAGAATGTAGTCTAGTCCTTTATAACCTGACAGATTTTTCTGTCTCCTTGTCCTAGCAGCTCCTGAGGGGAGGGTGACATAGTGTGTCTATTTATACTTTTTTTTTTTAAGTGCATGTGTGTGTTGCTAGAATTTGCTTCATATATTTTAAATAGGTTATTGGTCATAAATCCCATTTATGATGATGTCTTTTTAATGAATTAACCCCTTATTATGCAATTTCCTTTTTCCTCCTGGTGATATTCTTTGTTCTGAAATCTGTTTCATCTGATGAGGTTATAGCCATTACAGCTTGCCTTTGATTAGCTTTTTAGGATATTCACTTATCTATACTCTCAATTTTTTTCTTTTTTGAGGTAGGGTCTTACTTCGTGGCCCAGGCCAGAGTGCAGTGGTGAGCTCATTGTAGCTTCAAATTCCTGGGCTCAAGTGATCTTCCAATTCCAGTGGGTTTAGGGTACAGGTACACACTGCACACCTGGCTAATTTTATTTTTATAAATGATATCTTCTTATGTTGCTGAGGCTGGTCTCAAACTCCTGGCCTAGACTCTCCCACCTCAACCTCCCAACATTCTGGGATTACAGGTAGGAGCACCGCACCTGTCCTCATATTGCTATGAGTTAAAGTGTCTTTCCTGTTATCAGCATATAGTTAGTTTTCCTTTGTGAGCCAAGTTAATAATCTGTCACATATTTAATGTAATTAATTATTAGTTTTAATGTACTTTTTTTTTCTGTTTGCCCGACCTGTTCTTCACTCATATTTCTTTTCCTGTCTTCTTTTCAGTTATTTGCCTACTTTTATGGGTCCATTTCATCCCATTGACTTATTAGAAATTTGCATCTAATTTAGTGTGTTCTCTAGTGTTTCCATGGTATGATTTTAACTTATCACAATTACCTTCAACTAACATCATCCCACTCCACGTGCCGTGGGCGACACTGACAGTGCATCCTGCCATCCTTTGTGCCATCGTGTTAGATGTTTTGCTTTGGCACAAGGTAGTTCTAGAACATTTCCGCAAATTCTTTCAAATCCTCCTCTCAAAAGATGGAGTGTAATTCACCTTCCCTTTAGCATGGCCGGGCTTAGTGTCTTTCTTCTCGCATTTAGAATATGGTAGAAATGACAGTCTGTGACTTCTGAGACGACGTCACGGGAGGCATTGCAGCCTCTGCCTTGTTTTGTCTTGGGTTCCTCACTCTGGGGGACGCCAGCTGCTGTGTCACAGGGATGCTCAAGCAGCCCCAGTGGAGAGGGAAAGGTGGAGAGGAACTGAGGCCTCCTGCCAGCAGCCATGTGAGGGAGCCATCCTGGAAACAGGTCCTCCAGCCCCAGTCAAGCTTTCAGATGGCAGCATCTTCACTGCCACCTCTACAGTCTCAGGAAAGACCCTGAGCCAGAACATTCAACTAAGCCATGTTCAAGCTCCTGACACTTAGGAACAGAGATAACAAATGCTTGTCATTTTAAGTTGCTCGGTGATTATCGTGATTTGTTCTACACTAACCACTACAAAGTCCCTTTCCTTGTTATTATTTTTGTGTAAGTAACCAATAGTCTTTTAAGCACACGTTTTCCATTTCCAAAGCTCTCATTCCTTTTTGTATATAAAATTTTTTGTCTAGCACCATTTTCCTTATGGAAGAAATTTGTTTGATATTTATTATACAGGTAGTAAAATCTGGTGGTGATGAATTCTTCCACTGGTTTATCTACTACACAAGTGTTTAGGTTTTAAGAGAAAACTTAATTTGGAACACATTTTAAATTCATATAGGAGTTGCAAATTTAATACATAGAGTTTCCATGTACCTTTTATCCAGCATTCCCATGATGGCCTCTTATAAAACTGACATTAAAACAAAAAGCTTTATTTGCATTTTGTCAGTTTTCACATGTACCCATTTTGATGTAAGGGCAGCCATCCTGATGAAAAACAATCATGGGGCAGAATCAGAGGAAAAACTCTGGCAACATGAATAATCAGAACAGTTCAACTCCCCCGAGGAATGACATTCCCTATTGAAATTTTTCCATGTTTATAGACTAGGCAGCCACCAACACAGTGGGGGCTTTAACCTAGAAACTGCTTTAAGCTAGAGTCCACGTCATCTCATTTTTTTTCCTTCTTTCAGAAATCATACTCCTATACCTTCGATGTGCGGTCCCTGAAACTTGTTATTTCATATATATTGCTTCAGTTTTCCACTTGATCTTAGTGGAGAGATAAATATGGCACCTGTTACCCTCATGGCAGCAGTGCAGGTGTGCACCTGTTACCCTCATGCTGTGCACCTGTTACACTCATGGTGGCAGTGCAGGTGTGCACCTGTTACCCTCGTGCTGTGCACCTGTTACCCTCATGGTGGCAGTGCAGGTGTGCATGCTGTGCTGACCATCCCTTAATTCCTCAGGCACAAGTCACGGGGTTGGGCCACCACACTGCTGTATCTCTCCTGTCAGCAGACACCAGCTTAGAAGCTGACTTTTCTATACAAGAACCTCTATTCACATGCATGCTACCCCCTCGTGACCTGCTGGTATCCTGATTCCCTATGACAATATATTTTCCCCAAATTAGAATTGGTTGAAAATCCCTCTGCCATCACCTCTCATTGTCTCTTGTTCTCTTCTAATTTCCTGCTTTCAATTGGCTCTTCTAATTTTACTTTTTAATCAATTGGTGGTTTTTACAAATGCTTATCTTCAGAAATGTCAGTTTCAACATGATCTTGGGCTCAGTTCCTTTGTTACATAAATTTTCTCCTTCATTTAACCCCACTGTGTCACCAGGCATTTACAGAAATCCAATTCTTAGAGAATGTCAAAATTGATGAGATTAAATGTTAAGAATGACAGTCATTTGATTTTGTAGCCAGCAGAAGTTGTAAAGGTTATTAATTACACAGAAATGTTTCCTGGAGGGTAGTCAGTGTCAAAGCCAACTACCCACCATAGTGAGACTTGGGGGATTGAGGAAGGATTGTGGAGAGCAGAAGAGGGGTTCAAAGTTCAAGGTGGTACCCTTCCAGTGGAAGGACAGACCAGTGTGATGGCCCCTCCAGCCTCTTCCTTGTGCCTGAGGAAGTTAAGTGAGCAGGTAAAATGTTTCCAGTGTGTGAACTTACACATCCAGCAGTGATGGATAGCAGGCGCCATGTTCCCCCAAGTTCAGCTACGCTGGTGATGAACAGAATGAACAGAACGACAGAGATGGATGGATGGATTTCTTGTTTTAAAGTCTAGATCTATATGGCCCCGAGAAACACATTTTTCCTTCTTGTTTACTTGCCTGTCTTTTGAGGATAATAACTCAGCATTTATCTATGCTGCAGGATTACTGCAATAATGAACACAGAAATGCTTTGAAAAAATATTTTGAAAAAACCAACCATTTCTTACATAATGGAAGAAGATAGTTATAAATATCAGCTACAATCATATGACCAAAATATCTTCACAGAAACACCTGGATTAGTGTTTTGCTGAATAACTGGGGATTATAGGGAAGCTGAGTGACACAGTCGACCATCACTGTTCATCCCTTGTGGACCTGACACTGTACACAACTCCTGAAACCATACGCAATCTTTAAAGTCATTAACAAAGTCATATTTCTATCCAACACGACACAACTATGCTGCATAAAACAAAAACAATATTTCTGAGAATAAAGTTTCTTGTAGTATTCATGGAGGATTTCTTGAATTTCCGAGGGGTCTGTTGTGATTTCATCTTTACCATTTCTAATTGAAGAAATTAGAGATTTAAGTCTTTTTTTCTTGGTTAGGTTGGCCAAAGGCTTATCTATTTTATTGACCTTTTCAAAAAACCAACTTTTTGATTTGTTAATTGGATGTATAATCCTTTTGTTTTCGATTTCATTTAATTCTGCTCTAATTTTGGTTATTTCTTTTCTTCTGCTTTGCCTCCTTCATGTTTACATGGATGGAGCTGGAAAATGTCCTCCTTAGCAAAGTATCTCGAGAATGGAAGAAAAAGTATCCAATGTACTCAACACTATTATGAAACTAATTGTTAGCTATCTTAGGAAAGCTACAATCCAAATGGAGCCCTAGACTACGGGGAAAGGGGAGGGGGGAGGATGGGTGAAGAGAATGATATTGTGGGGATCACGCCTAT
>CAUYQV010053074.1:0-19080 GCA_963574575.1 Galagoides demidoff | reverse complement strand
AATGGCCAGGCGCTGTGGCTGGCACCTGTGGTCCCAGCTACTTGGGAGGCAGAGGCAGGAGACTCGCTTGAGCCCAGGAGTTGGAGGTTGCTGTGAGCTGTGATGCCATGGCACTCTACCCAGGCGGATAGCTTGAGGCTCCGTCTCAAAAAATAAATAAATAAATAAAAATTCATCATGAAGATAGTCACAGTCCCTGCCCTTGTTTTCTTATCAAAGCTGAAGATAAAGCTCCTCCCCAGTTCATTGTTTGTAGTCAAGATCAAGGTGTTCTCTGTTCGTTAATTCCTGTTAGCCAAGGCTGAACGCCAGTCAGATGCCAACCAGGACACCCACCCGAATCTCACCTCAGTGTGGATTTCTTTTGCTAACCTTATTTAATCAGCTCTCTCTATTCACCGCTGTTTGTATATCTCATAGTCTTGGGTTCTTTGGGGTCACAGAAAATGATACCCTAAATCATGCTGAGCACTTTGAACTAAATAAGAAGACCAGAAGAGCTCAGAACCAGCCCCAGAAGCAAAATCTTTCTCTAACCTTCTCATACCCTTTTCTCTCCCAACACAAGTCATAGAAGCCAGAATTGCTCTTCTCAAAAGCAGGTCATAAAAACAACAGTCCTTATTTCCCAAAGCCAGCCAGAAAGCCTAGAAAGGTCACGCTCTCTGTTCTCCTTTGCAGACCCTCTTTTCAGAGGGCTCTAGCCCCATACAGGGGAGCAGGAACGCTACACAGAGAGTCCAAGAAGGTTCTGGACAGACAGCCCTTACCCCTTAGTCTATTACAAATTAGATGGTATCCTTTGTCCAATCACATGTCTACGTGCTGACTTCACGGAACCTAAGCATAAAAAGTTTTTCCTGGGTCTTTGCGCCTTCATTTCTGAAGGCTCTTATGTTCTGTAAAGCTTTGATCGAGTAAATGTGTTATGCTTTTCACTTGTGAAGTTGTCATGTGTTATAGGAGCTTCAGGGCAAGGTATTGGACCTTTCTGCTCCCAGAGGGGGCTCCAGGTGTGTGCGCAGCCCTGGGACTGAGTTCTTCCACCGGGAAGACACAAGGGGGCGGTAGTGGCACTTGGGCTAGAAGGTAGTGGGATTCCTTGAACTTGAGCCCCAGGAAAGAAAAGAGATGGATGGCAAGAAAGAAAGGGAGGAAGGAAAGAGGAAGGGATAGGAAAAGAACCTCAGACACATTAACATTTTTACCAGGTCCTTGCTCCCTCCTCATTATCAACCAGAGCAAAGTATGAATTAATCCACTGAATTGCATAGTGAGGAAGAAGTTTGAAGCCGAGGGAAGCAGGAGAGACCCTTGGAGGCTGAAGAGAACAGGGATAGTATGGGCCTCCCCCCACACCACGAGCTTCCCTTCTTAGGCCACTTAGTGCCCTTCTTGCCCCCCACCCCTCTCGCCCTCCCCAACTAGCTCATCCAGCTCCAGGGGCTTCCTTCCCACCCTCCAGGTTGTACCCTGTGTTCCTCTCTTGCTCCAAGCTGCCTGCAGCTACTCTGGCCTTAAAAGATTTCCCTGTCTTCTGAGCCAGCTGTCCCCAGTTACCAGGCCCTACCCAGCCCCAGGCAAATTCACAGTCCAATTTCTTCTGTAAGATTTACTACCAGGAAACAGATTAAGAGGTAACAAAAATAAGCATAGGGACAATGATTTAGATAAAGGCAATCTTTTACAGCCTTCCAGTGGCAGACCTCTGGTCCTTATTTTCTTTTCAAAACTAGATTAGATTGAATATGTTGCATTTTTTTCTAAGAAAGCTAAGGTTCAAGTTTGCCCAGGGCTAGGGGGTTCCTGGAATTTGAGACTTTGTGTGCTATATACTGAGAAAGTCTTGGACAGCTAGGAGGAGTTGGTCACCCAGCAGAGAGGGCTAACCTCACTTTTTGGCAAAGCTTCCTGACTGAAGCCTGATAGAAAAGCTCTCCTAGTAAGGGTTGCACAAAAGATGGGAGTTAGGGCTCCCTCGGTGCCTCCTTATCTCAAGTGAGCAACTTCCAAATTAAAGAACTATCCCAGGGAACAGTTCTTTAGGTAGGGATTCCAGTCTCCTGTGCCTGTTTCCTCCCAAGGCAGGAAAGAGAAGTGGGACTGGATTTCTGCCCGAGTGCTCATCTGGCCATTTTTTAGGGAGTGGTGCCTTTTCTCCAGCTCAGGAAACTCCCATCTCCAAACTCCCAAGCACGTTTTGCAAACTGTTGTTTCCTGGAAGATATTTCATAAACCATCTCAAAGTTACACAGAATTCTCAGCTGCAGGATCTCCAGCAAGGTGGTATGCTGCTACAGAAAGGTTGCTGCCTGTGGTCTGGTCCCACTGAAGCAGCTCTTGGTCCTCTCCTGGTGATGTTCAGTGTTATTTTCATGAAGGAATTGAGCAGAACGCTGGGGCATTTCACTGAGATGGATCTAGCACCACCACGTCAAGCCAGGCTCTGTGTGTGTGTGTTTATGTGTGTACTTGGGTTGCTTACTTCCAGAGGGCTATTTAAAGTCTCTCTAAAGGTCACTAAGCCTGCATGACTTCTCACACTTCCTAAAAATCACAGGGTCCAAATGGTACCAATTCTAGCCAACACAGCTCCTGGGCCATCCCTTTGGGTGCCACCATATGCAGGATTCACATCGGGTCACTATAAACAAATAGCAGGTCTGGTACTGTCTTGCTTAGACTTGCTAGTATACATAGACAATTTGTTGTCTAGGAGCATTGGAAACTGTTATGTTGAGATTAGTTAATAGCAACACATAGGTTTCCTTTCATATAATATATCTTTTTCATTTTGTTTTCATAACTTTTTAACCTGCAAAAAAAAACCAACCCCCAACATGGAGGAGTGTGGTGGCTCATGCCTATTATCCTAGCACTCTGGGAGGCCACGGCAAGTGGATTGCTCAGGAGTTCAAGACCAGCCTGAGCAAAGAGAGACCCCATCTCTACCAAAAATAGAACACATAGCTGGGCATTGTGGTGGGTACCTGTAGTCTCAGTTACTCAGGAGACTGAGGTAAGAGGATCCCTTAAGCCCAAGAATGTGAGGTTGCTGTGAGCTATGATGCTCTCCCCAGGGTGACAGAGTGAGACTCTTAAAGAGACACAAAAACCAAAACCCAAAACAAAAGCAAACCCTAAAACGTGCTGATTTATATACTGACAAAAGGAGTTCGAATTCCTGAACTTATTTACTTCTCCTCTAGCTAATGTCACCTGTTAGCCTAAAATTGGGTCCGCATGCTAAGGAAGAAAAAGGGTTGCCTTCCTGCAGGGCGCTTATCACCTGTAAATTTCCATGAGAAGTTGTGCCTCTAATCTCTGGATTAGGTTCTTCTAGAGCAAATTGACTTTCATTAAGGTGGCTTTGGAGCCAAGTGGTTTTGCAGTCTGAGGAGGTAAACTCTGCCAGCCACCCTGCTGAGTTGCAGGGCCCACTGGGGACTCCACCCACAAAGCCTCACCTTCTGCCATACCCTCCCCCCAAGTGCTGCTTCCCCTGAGGTCATCACCACAAACGAAAACAAAACAAGTTGTTTAATTAAAAGATTTCTAGTGTCTTATTTCCCAAGTGAAACAGAATGGAAAAGTGTCCCTGCTGTAAGGTAAATAATGGAAATCAGTCTTTTCTTACACATCCTGGTGAGGGAGACTGGTCTTTAAAAGAGTCGTCAGCCTTTCCTATACAGCGCTTTGGGCTGAGACTCACACATGTATGCTATTGAAATTGATTTCTGGCAAATGCTCCCTTGTGGTATTTATTTAAAAGAAGCCAAGTACTTAAATGAGGTTAAAACAAAACAGCCTTTTACTCTCCCTGTAACCTACAACCTTTGGCTCTGCCTTCTCTGAGTTCTGTTTGGATTTTTAAAAATTGACAACACCCATTAAGAAATTCCTTCCACCTGTATTAACTGGTCTCGAGTTGGCATCAGAAATGCTGAAATGCCAAAGAGAAGGTCGAAGCTCTCTAAATGGCAATGTTCATGTCAGCATTACTCACAATAGCCAACAGGTTGGAATAACTCAAGTGTTCCTCAGCAGAATATGGGTTTATAAAGTGTGTGTGTGGGGGGGGTGTGTGTGTGTGTACACACACAAAGAAATCGTATTCATCCATAAAAAAGGAAAATTCTGATCCATGCTCCGACATGGGTGAAACTCGAAGACATTACGTGCTCAATGAAATGAGCTAGATACAAAAGGAAAAAATATTGTCTGATTTCACTTAGCAGAGGCACCTAGAATAGTCAAGTTCACAGAGACAAAAGTAGAACAGTGGTTACAAGAGGTTGGAGGAGGGGAAATGAGGAATTATTTGAGGTACAGAGTCTTAGTTTGGGATGATGGAAAGTTCTGGAGATTAATACATATAACAGTGATGGTTGTCGTACAATGTGTCATATTCAATACCCCTGAACTAAACACTTAATAATGGTTAAAATGGCAAATTTATGTCATCTATATTTTAACACATACAAAAAAGACATCTAAATAAAGTAGTACAGAGGGGTCCCTGTAAGCTTTCCACAGGTTTCTTTCAATGTCCAATATCAAAACCAGGACGTTGATATTGACATATAACAATTATCTAGACTGTAGACCTAGGCAGATTTTTACCAGTTTTTGTATGCACTCTTCCCTCCCCTTTTTTGGTATAACTTAATATATGCTACTATGACATTTCATCACATATATAGGTTTGTATAACTGATACCACAATGAAGATAGATGTATATGTATATGATTATGTACATACTTTTAATTTATCTAAGTTTTTGTATTTATCTCACTCTTTTTTTTTTTTTTTTTTTTTGCAGTTTTTGGCTGGGTGGGTTTGAACCCGCCACCTCCAGCATATGGGGCTGACACCCTATTCCTTTGAGCCACAGGAGCCACCCTTCCTTTTTTTTTAAAATAGAGCCAGGGTCTCACTCTGTCACCCAGGCTAGAGTGCAGTAGCACCATCATAGCTCACTGTAACCTCAAACTTCTGGGCTCAAGCAACTCTCCTGCCTTAGCCTCCCAAGAAGCTAGTACTATAGGTATGCACGACCATTCCTGTTTAATTTTTTAAATTATTTATAAAGATGTGGGGTCTCACTATGTTGTCTAGGCTGGTCTTGAACTCCTGGACTCAAGTGATACTCCCACTTTTGCCTCCCAAAGTGCTGGGATTACAAGTGTGAGCCACCAGCTTTTAACCACTGCACCGTAAAGATCTGTCCACGTCATTAGGTCTGCACTAATCCTTTACATAACACTGTACATCATGTATCCATCATGTTTAATTCTCATTTCTTCTGGAGGATATCCAAGTTGCCTCCCATTTCCTGCCAGAATAAAATTGTAATAAACATCCTTGGGTGTGTGTCATGACGGTATTGTGTGAGAATTCCTCTGGGGTATCTTTCTAGAAGATGAATTGCTAGGACACTTTATTTATTTATTTAAAGAAAAGGGGCTTTATTTCAGCCTGCGGAGCAGAGGCACAGAATTCAAAATGGCCACACTCCCCAACTGGCTCACTCTTCTCTTTTTATCCCCAGTGAAAAAGTTCCAGCCCATGGGGATCTTTCTCACTGGTCAGTATGAATCAAGCTGGAGAAGCTGGCTCCAGCTTTTATAGAACCAGGGGGTTTTACAGATGTGGAAGCATTAGTTTCCCAGTCCCAGGAAGTTAAGTTTCTACAAATTCCTAGGAGCTGAGTCACCCCAGGGAGGACCTTGCAGGGGTATCCTTGGGGTCTCCTTGAGAAGACCTCTGTTCTCCTAGACCGTACTTTTTCTGGGTATCCTCTCTCATTCCCCCCCTTTTGAGACTCGATATATATTCTAATTTGGGGTCTCACTATCAGCTTGCTCCTGCAGGAGCCAGTAGTGTTTCCTATAGAACAGTGTATACTTCTTTTTCTGATTGACATCTGTCCCAATGATCCAGCCTATAGCTCTGACTACTAGTGGGAGGAGACAGGGAATAATTAAGCTAACTCTGATGATGACTAATACTCCTTTTAGTAAGGTTTTTAAGTTCTTTAAGGGTAGAAAACCAGTCCCTCTACAGGTTTTGGGGGTTTTATCCATTCCAAGTCTGTACCAGAACATGGGTCAACGTCTGTTTTTTTTACTTATGCCTCATTGACCTTTCCTTGGTTATTAATTTGCAAGACTAGCTGCAGAGGTTACACGGACCTGTAGAGCAATCTTCACAAGCCTACAGCACCTGGTATTCACAGGGAGTCTCCCATCTAAGCACTAACCAGACTCAACCCCGCTTAGCTTCTGGGATCAGACAAGATCCAGCACATTCATGGTGGTGTAGATGGCTGGGACAGTTGAATCAAGTTGCACAGGAACACTGGCTCCCGTCTACTCTCCCACCCACCAGCAGAGCACAAGTGTTTCTCTGTCCTCACACTCTCGTCAACAATTGGCATTCACAGCTTTCTAAGTTTTTGCAAATGTAATGGAGGAAAAGTGTTGTTTCAATTTGCATTCCTCTGATTGCTAATGATTTTGATCATCTACATGGGGTTCAGGACATGCTACCCTAAAATACAGTCCCTTGGCATGGGAGAAAACAGCTGATGCAGGAAGGTCACTCTCACCTTCCTCTCATTCTTCTGCCCAGGAGCAGAGAACTTCCATTCTAGAGTTACTGCCTTATACGTGGAGAAAACAAATGTCCTTGTCTCTGACAAGTAGAGACCCAGAGAAGACTCTGAATAAGGACTTGCCCCCCCCCCCCAGTTTATTACCATTAGATTATAGCCCTTTCCTCCAATTTCATTTCTCCACAACTACCTGATTTTTCACCAAATTTAGCATAAAACTACACGGACTCCCTTCTTTTTTGGCGTCTTCTTTTCTGAAGGCTCCCATGTCACATAAAACTTAGTAAATAAATGTGTATGTTTTTCTCTTGTTAATCTGCCTTTTGTTACAGGAGTCTCAGCTATGAACCTAGCAACAGGTGAGGATAGAAATCTTTCCTCCCCTAAAATCTCTTCCCTGGCTTATGAGCTTTTGGACATTCTTCCTCTGTGTTATGGGGCTGAATTGTTCTCTATCCCTCCCCCCTGAAAAAGATACCTTGAAATCCTCACCCCAGTACATCAGAATGTTGACCTTATTTGGAAAAAGGTCTTTTACAGAGGAAATCAAGTTACAATTAGGTCATAAAATGGGGTCTAACTCACTGTGACTAGAGTCCTTATAAAAAGTGGGAATTTGTACACAGAGAGGGTGAGATACACAGAAGGAAGACGACACAGAGAGACCAGGCAAGAACCACCGGTGAAGATGGAATAGCTGGGGCTGCCACAAGCCGGAGGGGCGAGTCCTTCCCCTGCAGCCTCACCGACAGCCTGCCCCTGCTGACACTGTGTTTTCAGACTTCTGGCCTCCTGAACCGTAAGATGGTGACTTTCTGTTGTTCTAAGATCCCCACTTTGTGGAACTTGCCACAGCAGCTCTGGGAACTGCATGTCCCTGTAATCGGCCCGGTTTTCAGCGGGCTTCCTGCTTTTTCCTATGATGTTCTAAAGTTCCTGTCTGCTCCAGATTCACTTTCCCTTTTTATAGCCTCTCTCCCTCTTCTCTATCACCCCCCACCTGCTTCCCTGGAGATACCTGGAGAGTGGAATTTCAAGTAGAAGGAAGAGCAATTTAGGCAGCTCAAAGGGGGAGGGAAATAAGGAATGGGGGTACTTTCAGGCAGAGGAGGTTTGTGATGCCCCCAAACAAAAGTGAGAAGGCAGCCCTGGATTGGAGAATTCCCCATGATTCCCTAACTGCCGTGAGCCCTTCAGTCTCAATCCTGTATGTCCACCTGTTGGTGGGATCAGGCAGTGACTGTCCACAAAGTCCCCAGGCCTCACTTAGAACAGGCCGACAGGTGCACACCATCAGTGAAGCCAGCTGTGTGCCTCCTGCCCCCCGCCCCAGGTCTGGTAAGTACCAAAAACAATGAGGGCTTCTCAAACTCTCTCCTCTGATATGGTTTCTTTGAGCCCTTCAGAATATTCAGGGAGGAAGGCTGTGGAGTATCCAAAAGGTCTTTGCTTTAAATAGGACCTTCTGTTGACAAAGCTGGATGACATTGAGGGGATAGGCTGAGGCCAGCCGGGAGAAGGCAGCCTGGAGAAGTGTGGGCAGGGCCCGGACTGCAGGCACAGCAGCCGAGGAGCTTGTTTCTGCCTAAGACATGGTTTCTAAAATGAGCCAGTTTCATCCATCATTAATTTTTACTTCCCTAAACTGTGCCATCTCACTGCTTTCTCTTGGTAACTTCCTCGAGAGGCTTCTTACACTTCTCCAGAGGCCCCTACATGCAGCCCCTGGATTTCCAGGCAACATTTGGGAGCACTCACATGGGCCTGCCACAGTCCAGGCAGGGAGTCCTGGAGGCAAGGAGCTCAGGGTTTGCTTCCCACCAGCTAGTAAGAGCACTCTGTCAACACAATCTTTGCACATCAGGATAGTAGTGAGAGAATTTTCTTTAAGTTCTTTCCATTGAAAAAGATCCAATGATGTGACAAGAATAAATATGCTACAGCTATTGCAAGTATGAAGAACTCAATCTACTGGAAATGGTTTGGTAAACAAACCTCCTTTTAATAGATGTCATTCAATGGTTTAACAAGTATAATTGCCTATTAATTCAAGGCACTTAGGTGGCTGTATTTTTTTTAAATAAAGTATTGCTGCTGAATCAAACCGTATCACCCACATCTAAAAATATGGATTTAAAGTTCAGTATTAGGTTTTTAGTCTTGGAAAGGGGCTTCATGAACAAGACATGAAACTCAGAAACCATAAGAGGAATATATACAGATGTGACTGTAATAATAATAATAACAACAACAACAAAAGTTTCTGCCTGGCAACAACAAAATGAAGTAAACAAACAAAGTCAAATTAAAAGACAGGAGAAAAAACATTGTATCATTTACAAGACATTAGGTTAATGGCCATACTATTCAAAGATGATTGAATTCAAAGAAAGATTATGAATCTAAGAAAAAGATCAAGACAACAGGAACGAAAAAGACTGGGGACAGGGATTTCACATAAGAAATACCAATGGCCCTCCAATATTTTAAAAGGTATTTAAATTATTAAAGAATAAAAATCTGAAATATAACACTTTTTTCTTCATATTGATCAAAAAAGTTATATGTGTGTGTAAGAACTGAAACTTTTGGGGTGGTGCCTGTGGCTCAAAGGAGTAAGGCGCTGGCCCCATATGCTGGCGGTGGTGGGTTCAAACCCAGCCCAGCCAAAAAAAAAAAAAAAAAGAACTTAAACTTTTATATACTGTTAGCAGGCATGTAACAGTATATAAAAGTATATAAACCAAATTTTTGTTTTGGAAGGCATTTTCTCAGTGCCCCTTAAAAGTTATCATCTGCATACCTGGGGACCTAGCAAGTCCATATCTAGGATTTTATTCTACAATAATGTTTACACGTGTATATACCAATATGTATACAAGGGGAATGATCTAAATTATGGCCCCTCTATTCAATACATATTATCCACCCATTAAGAAGAATATAGCATCACTATCAATGTACAGCTGAAAATGCCTGTGATGTAACGTTACAGAAAAGAATCAAATTGTAGAATAGCATCTACATACAGACTCATTCTATTTAAGCAAAATGTTGCCATTAGGGTGTTGCCGTTAGGGTCTCACAGAAAAGCGATGTTATGAAGAATAAGCATGCTTATTAAAATTGTGTTTTAAATAAAGATGACCATCTGCTCACTCAGGCAAAATGGCGAGCTTTCTTTATTTACTGTTGGTTTATATAATCAATCTTGTGCATGCGCGCTATAGAGCAATGACCTCATTAACATTCATTACTTCATTACAATCTCTCTGCACAAGCGCACTGGATGTCAATGACTTCATTAATCCATTTAAACATCTTGTAACTACCCGCCTTATAAGTAGCTCCTTCCTAGTAATCTGATAATCCACCCAACATATACCTTTAAGCATAACCCTTTGAACATAACCCGGTTTAACATAACTTAATGGAGAACATGTTGTCAGTCATTACTTTCTTTGTTCTTATCTGATGAAGCCTGAGGCTACGGAGGAAAGAGACGGTTTGAAAGTCTGTTCTACTGACCTTACTATTTGGAGGCAGTTACTTTGATCTTAAAAATGAGGCATAATTAAGAAACTTCTAGGGCATACAGAAATTTGTGTGCAAACCTCCACTCCCATGTGGGCCTTAAGTCAGGGGGATTTTACGCCCACAACCAACCAGGCTGACCTTAGGTCAGGGGGTTTTAGGTCCGCAACCAACCTGGCCATAGGGGATTCTGCCTCCATTTCTCACAAGTATGCCTGCACGAAGTCTTTCCACTGCTTTCTTTCATTTCATTTTATTTATTTATTTATTTATTTAATTTATTTATTTTTTTTGAGACGGAGCCTCAAGCTATCCCCCTGGGTAGAGTGCCATGGCATCACAGCTCATAGCAACCTCCAACTCCTGGGCTCAAGTGAGTCTCCTGCCCCCGCCTCACAAGTAGCTGGGACCACAGGCGCCCGCCACAATGCCCAGCCATTTCTTTTTTTGGTTGCAGCCATCATTGTTGTTTGGTGGGCCAGGCTGGGGATTCGAACCCACCACCTTAGGTGTATGTGGCTGGCGCCTTAGCCGATTGAGCCACAGGCGCCGAGCCCACTGCTTTCTTTCAAACAGCTTTTTTGGCCAGAGGCATATAGGCCTTTTGCCTATAACAAAAATAGTTCACAAACATAAATAAGACAAACAGATAATAAGGCAAATAAGGCAAACAGACAAATAAGTAAGAGCACAGTCATACATAAGTTGTAAAATGGAATGATATGTAACAAAAAATTAAATGATGGGATTATCATTTTCCTGTCTTATTTTGTGGTATAGAATTTTTCAAAACATAACTTGTTTTAGGCTTCTCAGATCATGACAAATATTGGGGCAAGCTGTAGGTCCTGCTCTGGGACGTTGCCCCTCTACTCCTCCCCTCCTGCTCAGTGGCTGACACCACTAGGAGGCTGAATAAGTGCTGGTGGAGAGCATGGGGCTTTACATGTCCCTACTCCCAGCTGCAGAGGATAACGTGGCTTTTTCATGATTCAAGTTCAGCTTCAGTCACCCTCTCAGAGCTAAAAGCTGCAAAATAGTTTGGTGAGAGCAAAAGTGAAAGGGAGTGGAAACTGCCACCCCAACACTGGTCCTGGCTTCTCCCCACCACGTGCTGTGGCAGCAGGAATCAGGCACATCCCTCAGCACAGTGATAGAAAGGGCATTCCCACCAGCCTGGCCAGTGTGAAGACTGTGGACCTCAGCTCTCCAGGAAAAGCTGAGCACTGAACAACTATCTGGTCAGAGGGAGAGCAGTAGAGGGGGAAAGAGGGAAGAGAGGAATTTACTGAGCACAGTCAGGAGGAAACTCACAGGCATTTATCTGTGTACACATCGATTCACAGAAAGGTCCCATAGCTTGGTTTTACCTTTCAACTTCTCCTGCGATAGCCTTCTTGAAGAGGACCACAAATAGGTAGCATCTTTCCTAAGTGAGAAAGTCACACATTAATAAGATAAACTCTTGAAAATTAACTTCCAAACTGGATTTTCACGTTTTGGTTCATAAGAACCACCCATGTGCAGGTTTGCCCTACAGGTGGGTGTCTGACATCTCAAAGGCGTATCTTACTCTCCAGTCTGACATAGTGTTATCACGAGCTAATATTTGTTAAGACCTTGCTAAATGCCATTATTTTAGCCCTTTGTATATATTAACTCTTTTAATATTCATTACAGCCCTATGAGGTACGGATAAAGTCAGAGCCCTGTTCTACTATTGTGGAAGTGTCTCTATGGTTAAATAATTTGCCCACTCAGCTAGTAATATGGAGCTCTTAGATAGTGTTTCTTAAACTTTAACGTGCATTCAAATCACCTAGACATCTAATTAGAATTCAGATTCCAACTTAGGAGGTGGGTGGGACCTGAGATCCTGCATTTCCAATAAACCCGCAGGGGCTGCTAATGCTGCTGGTCACACAGACCACACTTGGAGTCACAGGATTCTAGGATTGAACCCACTTTCATTATACTTCAGAGCCAAGCTGGAAGACCAGCTCTGCCAATAACCCCCTGGCTGTGTGCTTCCAGAACACAGATTAACCTCTTTGTTTGCAAGGAGAGTTTTGGGGAGGATGGTTTCTGGATACCATCCAGCTCCACCATTTGATAACTATTGCAGAATCTTAGTAGAAGAGAGTCATCATTGGTATCCTGGGCCATGCTTAGTGCTCAGGCCCTAAATCACATGCATCTAATACTCACTGGAGTTCTGGACCAGGCCATGAGGATTACAAGAGTAAAGAAGACAATCCTTGTCACCCAAGAGATTATAGTCAGTCTTCTGAGGGATAAAAAGTGTCACCCTGTGTTGTCATACTATCTGTCAGAGAGAAAGAACAGGGCAGATAACAGAGACGACCTCCCAAGGACAGTGACATTGAGCTGAGATGCAATCAGTACCTGGGAGCTGGCCCAGGGAAGGCAGGTTTGGAAGGCAGGCAGATAGAAGGAGAGCAGGAGGGAAGGCCCAGAAGCGAGAGGCATTAGAAGGGTATTAAAAGAAGTGAATGGTGGTCAGGCTTCAGGGCAAGGCAGCAGAGCAGGAGAACTAGGCATGAGGCCACCATGGGACCCAGCTCACAAAGTGTCTGAAGTCCCAACTTCTTAACAAGGCCGGGGGTCTAAGGGTGATGCGAAACTTTTGAGGAGCTTTAAGCAGGAAAGGGATGGGGAAGATTTCCATTTGGGGGCTAAAGTTGCAGAGTAGAATGTGGGGAGGGGTGGAAGACTCAAGATTGGAGACCTTGTGCCAGGTAGAAGGCAGTAGTGGTGACCTTTATGAAAAATGACACTGACCCAGCTGGGACAGCAGCAGCGGGGTTGCAGAGAAAGCAGAAAGTCAGAGAGACATTAGGAGAAAGAGAACTAAGCCCACAAAATGAAGGACGAGGAGCCAGGGGTGAGAAAAGACAAGATTCCAAAAAAGGGTAAAATCATGACTCATCGGGATATAAAACAAACACATGTTAAAGGTTTATTTGATGCATAAAGAAGGGGCTAGGCAGATGTTATAACCGGTTCAAGGGAGAAACTGAAAAAAAAGGGCCCATTTATAAATCAGAAATATTGAAATGAATGTGCAAACGAAGGCAAAACTAGCTTCTTCCGCGGAGGGGAGAGAACGCAACTGAACCTCTGCAAGATAGGACAGAACTTGTGTCTCTATAGGGAGGGAGGGACTTTGCCTCCCATCAGATCAGTTCCATATGGTTACAGAGTTGGACAATAGCTCCCAAGGACTCGGGTAACTCAGAGCCATGTCCTCTAGGCAGCGCACTGTTTTTACACTGAAGCTCACATTTTTTCCTGGGGGCAAGACAACTCCAAGATGACAGAGTTGGACACTGCGACATTCACTGTACAGGGAATATGGGAAGAGAGCCCTGAGGGGGTGAGGGAGAAAAAAGGATGATTAATGGACTTGGCCGTATTTCAGGAGCTAGCACTTCCACCTGGTAGAGGGCTGATCCTGTTCTGATTTCAAGGAGAGAGGGCCTTGGACTCAGTGCCTTCAATTTTCAGGAAGGCATTGCTTTTGCTGCTCTCGGCCACATTTGACATTTATTAAGCACCGTTTCTACAGAAGGTTCTGTGCACAGTACTACGGTGTATTCTAAACAGATCGTGCCTGGAAGAAACTTCCAACATGGCTGTTTTAAATTTCAAAGATATTTTTCAATAGAAAAAAAAAATCTTACCAATATGATCACTTTTCCAACCCAAAGTCAATATACTTCTGAAATATTTCCCAATAATAAGGACTGCTTTTCTGGCTCGGCGCTTGTAGCACAGAGGTTATGACCCCAGCCACACACACCCAAGCTGGAGGGTTCAAAACCTGCCCAGGCCTGCTAAACAACAATGACAACTACAACAACAACAACAAAAATAGCCGGGTGCTATGGTGGGCACCTGTAGTCCCAGCTACTTGGGAGGCTGAGGCAAGAGAATCACGTAAGCCCAAGAGTTGGAGGTTGCTGTGAACTGTGACACCATGGCACTCTACCCAGGGCGGCAAAGTGAAGGACTGCTTTTCAAACCCCAAATTGAAAAATGTGAAGCACAAATGAGTAGTCTTCTATTTATTAATTTATAGAAAAAGACATATCAAATTATCTTTAAAAATAAAGTTGGTCTTATGACTTCCATATATTGAAAACAATCAGATTGATTAAAACTTGAGGCCATGCTGGACATCTCAAATCCTATGATTATTAGATGCAAGATGCCATATTTATAGCATATATTGAATGATTTTGCACTAAGTAAAACTACGTGGTGCCCCAGTAGTGATTAAATGTAACTAGAAACTAGGAAGATGAGAAGAGAGTGGGAATTGTCTCTACAGATTCAGGAAGGAATCTGGGTTTCTGGCCTCTGCTCCTCTCCACTGCTCAAAGCAAGTGACATCTGACCCTACCCCTACCTATAAGCCTAGCCCCACCTCCAGTCAGGAAGGCTCTTAAATGAGGTGTTTGGATCCTTCCAGGTTATCATATGAAGTTCTGGTCCTACATCCTGTCACATAAATAAACCTGGGATGCAGACTGGAGTTCAAGGTCTGCAAACAAGATTCATCTTGCTCTGGCTGGTCCACATCTTTATGCCCCAGCCCAGAGGTTAGGTTTCTTCTCTCTGGTGGTGTGCTTGTCTGATGTCAGCTGCCAGTCTTGTTGGACTTTGAGTGTCACCTCCTCCATTCTCCTCTGTCATGCTCTACCTGCCTAGCAAAACATCCTGACATCTGGGGCCAAGTCCATGTCCCCACCCCATGCTGACTGCCCGCCAGGACTTCCTGCACTCCTCATATCCCTCAGTCACTCTCTCCTGGACACCAC
This sequence comes from Galagoides demidoff, assembly GCA_963574575.1. Taxonomy (NCBI): domain Eukaryota; kingdom Metazoa; phylum Chordata; class Mammalia; order Primates; family Galagidae; genus Galagoides; species Galagoides demidoff. The sequence continues at coordinate 4,085 of CAUYQV010053074.1, read as the reverse complement.
ACTGAACCTTAGCTTGACTCTAGCTTCTGGGCTGTCACCACTTAGCAATGTCGTTATAGTGGCAAGCTCGCAAAGCCTGGCCCTGCTCAACCTGTTTCTCTGTCCACAGTTTCCTGAGCCATGTCTGTCTGCACTCTGAAAATCCAGTTAATGCTAGTTATAGTACAGTTCAAATTCACATCAAAGCCAAGGCTGCTCATTTTTCATAGGTTTGTATACCTTAGAAACATTGAGGGGCATTGAAAGTCTTTGGTTCAACTTTGCTTATTTTGGTCTGGGTTTTTTTGTTTGTTTTTGTTTTGAGGAATTTTCTTAGAGTCTCACTGTTGCTCTGGGTTGAGCGCTATGGTATCATCATAATCACAGCAACCTCCAACTCTTAGGCTCAAGCAATCTTCCTGCCTCAACCTCCTGAGAAGCTGAGATTACAGGTGCTGGCCACAATGCCCAGCGAATAGTTCTCTTTTTAATAGAGATAGGAATCTCACTCTTGTTCAGGGTGGTCTCAAACTCCCGAGCTCAAGCAATCTACCTGCCTCCACCACCCAGAGTGCTAGGATTACAGGCGTGAGTCACCATGCCCAGCCCAAGTATACTTATTCTTTACCCATCATCCCCTCTGACAGAAACTTTAGTCTCCAGAAATCGTCTTGTAATGCCTGCTCCCTCTCTGCTTCCTGTTCTGAAAATCACTGCTCTCTCCCACAGATCCCTAATGACAAATAGATTGCTAAGTCTGACTTTCCACAGTTTGTGTAATAGACAATGTTTTGCTTAGTTTTAGAAAAAAAATTTCTACTGAATCTTCACCCTTCTTTCCAACATTAAATTAAATTCCCCATGTGTGTAAATAAGCAGGTGTGTGCTTATCGAAGGTTTATTGAAATCAGTGAAACTAGAGGATTATGTTCATCTTCCCTTGGTCTCCCCTTCCATGACAATAACAAGTAACACTTGTGAGCACGTACAACGTGCCAGACATTGTGCTGAGTTCTTTCTATGAACTCCCATCTACTCACCAACCATGGTGCCTAGGATGAGCCCTGATTGTGGATGAGAAATCTGAGGCTCAGAGAGACAAAGTAATTCACCAAGCTTCACAATTCATGTGGGACAGAACCAAATTAGAATCCTGCTGCTAACTCTGGATAACATCATCTGTGCACTCTGGGCCCTGGCAGGGTGCTGGCCCTCAGTACTTGTCACATGAATGAATGCTTGATCCCCTATCATATTTAAGACTCAGCACCCACTAACAGATTGTGTACCTACTGTATACTAGCCACTTACTTTGACATGAAGACACAGTTAATGATTTATCTAAGATAACATCCACAATTAGAAATTGGCTGAGCATGGTGGCTCACACCTGTAATCCTAGCACTCTGGGAGGCTGAGGTAGGTGGATTGCCTGAGCTCAGAAGTTTGAGACCAACCTAAGCAAGAGCAAGACCCTGTCTCTACATATAGCCAAGTGTTGTGGCAGGCACCTGTATCAACAGCCACTTGGGAGGCTGAGGCAAGAGAATCGCTTGAGCCCAAGAGTTGGAGGTTGCTGTGAGCTGTGACACCACAGCACTCTATGAAGGGTGACAAAGTAAGACTCTGTCTCAAAAAAACAAAAGAAAGAAAAAAGAAAAAGAAAAAAATTAGAAACCATCATTGCATGGCAGAACAAGGTCTAGGACAGACTTAAAAAAAATAAAACTATCACTGACTTTTACTTTTATCAGCTATGACAACTCAGTTATCCTTTTTGGCTCAGAGAGGGAACGATAAAGTTGGGGGGAGAGGATTTCTTTTTTAATGTTAACTGAGGAAAATTGAAATCAAAAAGGAAAATCCAAGAGGACATGTAGTAACTCACAGGATGCTAGATCTAGAAGTGATTAGACAGCTGGGATGCCAAGAGGACGTCACTGTTTCCTCCTCAGGTGGTTTAAAATATCCTCCCATTGCCAAAGCAGAGGGTGATCACAGATCACACCAAAGAATGGTCACCACAGAGAACTTCAGTCCAGAGGACTTGGATTACCAGGACCCTCCCTCAGACACCCGAGCTCTGGTTAAGAGCTCTGGCTTGGAAACTAGGCTGGGTCAGATTCCGTCTCTACTACAGAGTCACCACATGATGTTGGTGGAAAAAACTGACACCCACCTTACAAGATTATGTCTAAAAAGCAGAGTTTCTTAGCATCCAATACATAGTAGCTATTATGCTCATCATTAATTTTGATAACTTACTAATAAAAAAGACAATATGATAAAAAAAAAAAAAAAAGAAGAGAGGCAAAGCCTCCTGTGGAAGTCAACTCACAAAGACCCATGATTGGAACGGCTTGCTCTGTACATATTTGCAAAATCAAATAGAATGAGTCCCCAGGAGGAGGCCGCCAACCATCATACCCAGATGTCCTGAAGCAAGCCAACATGGTGCAATCAACCAAACAAACGAAAACAAGCCCAGACCTGGAGGAGGAACAAATCCCAGGCCAAAACTGTTTCTTTGTTGACACTAATTAAGAGGCAAAGCCAATTTCCTACTGAAAAGGAATTGATATTTATAACAGAACTCATTTTATATCTGTAATAATTCATCACATATATTATAAACCTGTAAGTATTCACTACTATAGAGTGTAGTTTCAGTCTCCTATCTTATTTGTTTTTTCGAGATTTGGGATAATAAGCCCAGCATTATGTATTTATAGAGCCAACGGTGCCACCCATAGAGCTGACTGGCCTCTCCCGGTCAAGTTCCCGGAGCAGAATGGAAAAACCAGCCCAGCTTATTTCTGACTGTGAGTGAGATGAGTTACACCATCATAGGACAAGTGTCACCCAAAGTGAAATTAACTAGGTAGTCAGGGCAGAAATGAGAAGGAAAGGTGTCATTTTAAATATCTCCCTCCCTGATTCCCATAGCCAAACCATCAACAGGAGAGAACTTGAACCCTTCACCCTCTACCCTTATTGCTCCACTTTCATGGCAAACAGGATCTCGTCCTGTTACCTGGGCTAGAATGCAATGGCATCAGCCTACCTCACAGCAACCTCAAACTCCTGGTTCTAGCAATCTTCTTGCCTCAGCCTTTGGAGTAGCTGAGACTAAGGCACCTGCCACAGTGCTTGGCTAATTTTTCTACTTTTAGTAGAGACATGTGTCTTATTCTTACTCCAGCTGCTTTTTAATTCCTGAGCTCAAGCAATCCTCCTACCTCAGCCTTCCAGAGTGCTACGGTTACAGGTGTGAGCCACTGCACCTGACCTGCTTTGACTAGTGGTCATGTGGCTCCTGCTTACTCACTTTAGTCACTCTTCTGTCAGTTTCCAAAGAAGGCCACTGCTTCTGAGGGCCTTCGTACACCTTATTCCTTCCCTTTTAAATTCTTTTCTCCTGTCTTTTAGGCCCAAACCATCTCAAAAGATGCTTCTTTATGAAGGCTATTCCCAGCTGCCAAAGTTAAAATGAAATCATTGATTTCTTTTCCTTCATTTAATTTATCACAATTTTTAATTTTTGTGTTATAGGTTTAGATGAAGATATAGCTATGTTTATAGACCTATACACTATATATCCATGTATGTGTGTGTGTTCCTATATAAATACAGGAGAATATCTATAGTTGATTGCCTCCCTACACTGACCAACTCTTTAAGTTGACCTAATTTTAATACACTAGTCATGCACCACATGTACATATCAGCACAGCAGGCCTAGTTTCTGATGTTGACCACTGCTGCATGTTGAACAGTTTATTACAGTCCCTTGGGTGGTCAACTTACAGAGGTTCTACTGTACCTGAATCTCCAGGAAGACTCTAAGTTTGACGGAGTTAGAAACCATGTCTTATGCTTATTGTCATACACTCATCACCCAGCAGAGCACAATATGACATGAACGAAGTCAATAAATATGTGTTGAACCACGGCCTACAGATATGTGAAAAAATGCTCACCATCCTTAATCATCAGAGAAATGCAAATCAAAACTACTTTGAGATATCATCTAACCCCAGTGAGATTAGCCCATATCACAAAATCCCAAAACCAAAGATGCTGGCGTGGATGTGGAGAAAAGGGAA
>CAUYQV010053071.1:0-38123 GCA_963574575.1 Galagoides demidoff | reverse complement strand
AAAAACGAGTATCAAATAGTTGTATCTGAGCACTTCCTTTTAAGATAGATCCTAAGAGTTTCCAAAATATATTGCTACATTGCTACATTGGAATTAGGTATCATGTTTTTGCTGCTAATGTTTTAAAATGATTTCCTCTTTTCAAATTTGGTATGCTATTCTAAGTAATCTTAGTATTTAGCTCATTAGAAACCCCCGAGAGAAATCGATTAAATAACTTATTAAGGTACAGTAACACACTAAATTATTAGAATGAGTAAAAACATTTAAGAATAACCACAATATGAAAAATTTAAGTAATCCTTTTTAAGTGGTATATAATTTCCCCATCCTTGTTGCTTCTCTCCTGTCCTATATCTGCAAGCTGTAAGTTAATAGAAAACAGGAACATGGTGTATATGTGTGTGTGCAGGCTCAGGATATTACATTTGTGTGTCGAAGGGTTGGTTATTTTATTAGTTTATTTGGAATTTAGGAAAGCAGGAAACATATTTAACTCTTAAGTGTCATGGGAATAGGTCATATAACTCAGTCAGGAACCTCTCATAACAAATTAAATATAGCCAGGTGTGAGGGAAAATAAATGCCATATGTTTAAAAATTATTTGAGGAGATAGAATTTCACTGGAAAATATAAGTGGAATCTGGAGCCCCTTTCATTAAAAAGTGTATTAAACTGTAACATGTCTGATAGCCAGTGCTTATCTGAGAATAACATGAAGACGCCACTGAAGGGTAAAATACCATTGAATAAATATTCAAAGTATCTTGTTTAAATGACGCCTTCATGTGTTAGGATATTCACTGAGGCCTTATAAATGCCTGGAACCATTATTAATCTTGTAGAAACTTCCTTATTCCTGGGTGATAGCAATGTGACCAAGATCTGAGGAGGCAAATGGAATCCTATTCTAGGCGAGAAAGAGCTTTAACAACATCCCTGATCCTGTTTAGGATATGTTACATAGATAAGAGCGTGTCATGCTCACTGCAAGCCTGCAAGTTTCTATTTATCATCCCTGGACAGAAGTGGCAATGGGGAGATTTAGCAACTCAGTCAACTTTCCCAAGCCTATGAAAAATGAATATTTAAATCCAGGTGTGATTTGTTACAGAGTATGTCTGCTGGATCAGGTTGACCCATGATGGAAAGGAAGGAATGAAGAAAAGAAGACGTAACAGTGAGATGAATGCTTAGATGTGGAGACGGGAAGGCACAGCAAGGGCGTGAAGGGGATGAAGATGGAGGAATAAGGCTGCTTAGCTCAGCTACCTTTTGGTTATTAAGTCACTTGTTTCTGGCCACTCTCCATTCTCTGCCAGACCCAAGACCAATCCTATAATCTGTGGTCCATGATGGTGCACTCAGTCATTCCTCCATCAAGGACACAACATTTCTTTCTGTTCCTTACTTCATGTGCTGCCTTGCATTGACCTCACACTGAATCTTGGCTAAACTTGACCTCCCATTCTTACAGTGCTTCCCTTTTTCTCTCAGGGTACAAATAATTGTTTGTTTTCAGGATACTGCTGGATTTGGAGTGATGGTCTAAGGCACTATACTGAGAAGAGTTTGGGGGAGGATCGATTGACTGTATGTGTGATTAGAGAAGGAGAGAATGTAGCATATCTGCTGTATGTTTGCCATTTGTATACAGGATAGGCAGGGCTTAATTTTGCTTAATTTTACTTAAAAAATACAAAATTAATCCTTAATCTCAAATGCATAATGAACAATTGTGAGCAGACACTATTTGATGTTCAGGAAATGAGGAAGATGTATTCATTTTTGTCATACCAATTACCATTTGTTTAGTGCTTGGAAGTTTTCAAAACATACTCATAGACAACCTCCTTTGATCACCTAAACAAGTAAGGTTGTCAGAAGATGGCAAGTCTTATGCATATTTTACAGATAAGATAGTGGAGGCTCAGAGGGAAAGTAATCTGGTTGTGGTTATTTAAGTCCTAAGTATGGCTCTAGTATGGGAACACAGGTCTTCTGTGTCTAGAATCTATGAGCTTTTCCACTCCAGAATATAATCCACGTTCATGTGCAAATGGAAAAAATGTAGTTGATCTCTTTTTTAGAGAGCTTGAGTCTTATGTAAGTATAGCACTTGTATACTCCAAAAAAATGAACCTAATGGAAATTTCTGGCCAACGAAAAGGATTGCTACATTAACTTGAGACTATTATCAGAAAAAAAAAAAAAAACCATGACAATGGCTTAAACAATTGGGTAGGCTTCAGAGTGAAGTTGTTGAAGGATATCAGTGCCGTAGTCTTTGCCATATTCTCTCGACCTTTCCCTGTGTGGCAAGATCTTCAGCCATTGCATTCACAGAAGGGGAAAACAAGAAAAGAAATGGGATGGTAACTCTACTGGGCATGCAAACTTTCCAGTAATTCCCAGAAAAAGTTCTGGTCACTCAGATTAGAGCTATGCCACATGGCTATCTCCAGTTTTGAGGAAGATTGGAAAATACCAAACTGCCCCCAGTAAACTCAGAGTTTTGTTAACATGAAAAAAATAAAAAGGAGAATATATACTCAACATCCCATTAGCAGCGCCTGGCACAGGTACATCTCCCAACTAATAGACTGGTCATTCAGGACCTGCATGGTGGTGGCAGTGGGGAAATGTTACTATACAACGCACCATAGTCAAATTGTACTTTATGGTTATCCACATTTTCTGGAGGTAATCCCAGTTGGTTTCTATTTTCAGGAAATACCATTAACTCATAACAACTCTTTCCAACAGAAGATTGTGAGTTGTCTGGATTTATTTTGTGTATATTTGTGTGTGTGCGTGTGCATGAACTTTTTCATAGGACTATATTTCTGTGCACTTTCTAAAATGCAATTTAATGGTCCAAAGATAATATTCACCACACACTGTGAATTTCTTCCTTTTCACAGAATATCCTTGACACTACCTTGCAGTAGGGTTAATGAATATTGTTGTTAGAACTGTGTGCTCTAGGATAGTATACTGAAATGAAAGAATGTATTAAAGAACAGCTTCTCAGGAAATCGAGATATTTCCTACTGATTTGTTTCCCATTAAAGAAAGCACGCAGCTCAGCAGAGTGAGAAGTGAGAATCAGGATACAAACTTTGGTAGCAGGAACACATGCTGAGGACTAGCAGGACTTACATTCAGGAATTTAGGTTTTAGGTGACAAGAAGCTTCACATCTTCTACTTGCTTCCTTCTGAAAACTACTGTAATACCTTTCCAGGGAGGAGTACATCTTTTTGGTAATCCCAAGAATAGACAAAGCCCAAAGGAAAGAAGAATAGTGTCAGCTACATCCAAAGACCAGTGCTTGGTGTCTTGCATATACAGAGGGTGCCAAAAATTGTCTACGCATTTTAAGAAAGAAAAAAACTGTGTTAAATATGTCATACTGTAGCCATGTTTGACTTCTGCAATTATAAGAGGTTCTCAATGTTACTTGTATTCACCTTTTTGCTATTGGTATATATTTTACAATTTTAATGCAGTTTTTGCCTTTCTTAAAATATGTACACATTTTTTTGGCACCCTCTGTATTAACTCAACTAAATAGAAAGAACGATCCTAACAGCAGGTTTTTATATTCCAGTTTCATAGAAAGGAATCTTAAAATTTAGAGAAATTAAGTGACTTTCTTGAAGTCACATAGCTAGTGAATTGAACAGATGGCTCTTGCTAACTCTAGTGACCATGTTTTTCTTCCCATTCTGCCTCGTAGAGTTGATGAAATATCCCCCAAAACATTACAAATAACTTAGTCTGCAAAACATTCTGTACACTCCCAGATCTAGCAGTTCTAAACATTTCTTTCCCAACTCTAACAATTTCCTGCTTCATTTTCTTTCACTTTGCTTCAGTCTGTAGTAATCACGATGTCTCCAAATGGCTCCTCCAGGGGTCAAATACACAGGAATGAGGAGAAGGCATGGCTAGCATCAAATCTCTCCAGACCTCCCCTCTTATCTCCTTTAATCCCAGTGGAACTTCTTTCAGGCCCAGGACATGGGAACAAGTTCATAGACACACTGCAATAGATTGGCTATTTTGGCCCTTGGGTATTTGTAATGTATCTAAGGTGAATAATGAATAGTTCTGTAGTATAAATCATAAGCTCTCATTGTGCTCCAGATCCAGCAGGGTCCCCAAAATATGAGTGTGTATTTGGTAGTGTATGTATTTTACTTCAGTAAATAAATAAATGAACTAAATGAACATGCATTGAGCAATGAATGAAGCTGTGGATTCCTCTGCTTCCCTTTCAGAGAGCGCCTCCGGCCAGCCAACTGGTAGGCCAGTCAGGGTCAAAGTTAGGGATAAGGCCTTCCCTGTAGTTTTCTTTTTTCCTGTCTTTCCTACTTCATTCCACAGCTGTCTGAGGTCTCAGTTTGGGGCCTATGGTGAAGCTGGCACCTCTCTGAAGGCAAATTAATTTTGATCTTCACCCCCAGGCTCTGCTCAAGTGCCATAGAAAATGTAGCACAAAATCAGATTTTCCTCCTCCAGTGCCCCACAAGATGGTTGGAAGCACGCTTAGCTTAATTAATTTATCTTTTTGACAGTTGACATCTATTACCCATTATTTCATTTTCAAACAGTAACTGTCACTCACTACAGCTAAGAGAATTTTCAGCTATTCCATTTTGGTTTTCCATGATTAACCCATCTGCTTAGTGGGTGAACTGCTAGTAATAGGCAAAAGTGTGGTTGATTCAGGATGGTATGGCTTTTAGGTAATAAAATGAACCTTTCCTTATTTTAAGAAGTGTTACTGGGTAGAAATCTATACTTCTTCCTTCTCTCCCATCCTCTGCATTACCCATAGCACAAGGTGACTCACCTGTTTTACAACTAAGTTAAGGTTCATGGTCAGCTCTGGGTGTTATCCGTGCCGCCCACCAGCTGCCCCTGAGCCGGCCCCACACTTGGTTTAATGCTCTGCACTTGCTCTCTTGGAACTCTTAAGAATTTCTTAACAAGGGGCTCTGCGTTTTTACTTTTCACTGGGCCTTGCAAATCATGTAGCTGGTCCTGTCTGGATTATGTGCTTTGAAATGACTGGAAGGAAATGGCTGGAGGGAGCAAGAATAATAGAAGGTAGTAATTTTATAAACCCAGAGACTTGCTGGCTGGGATCAGATGCAGACGTACTAGGGAAGCTATTCGGGAGAGTTAAGGAGGGATGTAGGTCATGGAAGTCGTTTGTAGGTTTTAAGTCACATCTTTGTATCAGAGTTAATTATGGGATACATAAAAGTTCCCCGAATAAAAGACAGATTTGCAATGTTACCATTTGAAAAATGCTTTTCAAAGTCAAATACTGATACTTTCGGAAGAGACTGGCTTATAATTTCCATTCCCCGTAAGCGCAGATAATCACAGATTGATGGCAAACCAGTTGTGCAAGAGCCAGAGTCACTGCAGATGAGGCTCCCCAAGTCCTGTCCCCGGGTGAAGCACCTGCTCCATTTCCCAAACATCCTCCTCATCAGCAACATTCTCGCTGTATAGCTAACAGGCAGCAAACTGACAGATGCCAAAAGTTTTATTTATCTGAAAACATAAAGAGCAAACTTGCTTGTTGCTGGTATCTTTTAAGAAACACACACTTTGTCATGCCAATTGGGTTTGCATAATCTTCACCAGCAGGTATATCTTCCTCCTGCTCTTCAGCCTGCGACCTTCCCCCAGATTGTTGGCTGCCTCCCGTCAGTTCATATTTCCTGAGTGTAGCTCCTTGGTTGATTTCCTTTCCACGCTCTGACTTCAGTCCCTCAACACGTCTTGCATGGGTGATCGCTGCAGTTGATCCTTCACTGGTGTCAGATTAGTCTCTGCCTGCCATGTACTTTTCGCTGAAATCAGGGTAGGCTCTCTAAAATGCAAATCAAAGAGGTGGGCAGGTATGGAGGGAGAAATCTGGACAATTCAACTAACAGGACTGATTTTGCCACCTTCCCACTTTATTCAAGCCAATGCTTCCTTTCCTTTTCAGAATAAGGTGCCTTTGCCTGCAGACACAAGGATCCCTCAGACGGGGTTGCAGGTGCCTTCTCCCCTGCTCTCATCTCTCCCACTGCTCCCTGCAGACTTCCAGAGAACAGGCTATATTCTGCCTGACCCAGAGACTGTGCTTGCTTGTTCCTCTGATTAAAACTCTTCACTGTGTCTTCTTCCACAGGATCGCTGCTACTTAGTTTTCAAGATGCAGGTGAAATGCCCCCTTCTCCAAGGATGACCTAACACTCTTCACTCCCTAGGGACTCAAGTACTCCTCTTTGTGCTTCCACAGGAAACTGTGCACAACTCTGTCACAACACTTGTCATAGGATAGTATAATCACTTGTTTAACTTTTGCCACTAGACTTGACCACCTTGAGAAAGAGTATGCACTTTTTTAGTACTTGATACTTGATGCTTATGGCCGGATGAGAGAATGAATGCATGAAGGAGTGAGTGAATGGAATAGATCAAAGGATATTTGATTTTCTGTGTGAGTTTTTAGAATATCAAGAGTAGAAACTTCCATGCTTTTTAAAGAGAATATCTTAATCTTGCAGTTAACCATGTTGGGTATTTCTTGGAGCAATTCAATTGAAAATATTTCTGAGCCAAATAAACAATGTTAGATTATAAATCAAAATTACCAGTGAATTATGAGAGTTGGGCATGTAAAAGAAATAGATTTCTGTATTTAAAACCAGTTCTAGAAACTGTAATTCTGAATTTATAGACAAATGATACATTTGGGCTTTGAGAGGTACTTCCCAGTGGTCGGGTAGACTGGGGGAAGAGTGCACTTTCCTTGGGATAGATGGAGCACATTGACATGACAGGCAGAGTGACAGTCTGTTTCCCCCTTTCCACCTTCTATAAAGCTGAACACCTGGGCTTGGGGTTTCTTTGAGAGGAAGAAAGAGAACAATAGGATAAAGAGAAGGAATTCCATACTCAACATTAAATAAAACTGGCTGTTTACCTCCCCAAAATGAAAATGTTGAGGCTTATTAAAGAAAAACTGTAATGTCATCCAAATATTGGTCTATGCTTATTTGTGTCAACAGAAAAGTATTTTGAGCTCTATCATCTAAAGCAAGGATAGCAACCTTATGGCCTAGGATGGGCCCAGGACAAATATCAGACATCAATCACAGTATGCTTTCCTGTTGAGTCTGGACTGGGCCTCAGAATTATTCTGATATAGAGCTGCAGGCAGCCTCTCCCAACGGATAGGAGCTGCCAAGCAGCATGGAATTGATTTGCCATTCTTGTTCTAATGGAGATATTACCTTATCTATCTTAGTTTTGGAACCTCTCCTTAATTTCATGCCCATGGTTGTGGTGGAGGGGGAAAAAGAGGATTTCTAGCATCCCCTATAATTTTCAAATCTGTATCTGTACACACACATACACACACGGACTGATCTCAAGTCATTGGCTCATGACTTTGGGTCTGGTAAGTCTGAAATCTCCAGGTCAGGATGGCAGGCTAGAGACCCAGGAAAGAGTTGATGTTGTAGTCTCAAATATGGAAACTGCTATCTGGAGGACGAAATTCCTTATTCCTCAGGTGGTCTCTGTCCTTTCTCTTAAGGCCTTCCACTGATTGAATGAGGCCCACACACATTATAGAAGTATAATTGGCATCACTCAAAGTATACTGCAGTGACTTTCAACTGTTGTGCTACAAGAGGATCTCAGGTGTGCTGCTAAACTCTTAAAGATCATTAATTAAATTATTTTTGAAAGAAGTTCAAAGAACAGGTTTTTTTTTTTTTTTTTTACTCTTTTTTTTTTCTTGAGACGGAGCCTCAAGCTGTCCCCCTGGGTAGAGTGCCATGGCATCACAGCTCATAGCAACCTCCAACTCCTGGGCTCAAGCGAGTCTCCTGCCTCCACCTCCCAAGTAGCTGGGACTATAGGCGCCTGCCACAATGCCCGGCCGTTTTTTGGTTGCAGCCATCATTGTTGTTTGGCGGGCCCGGGCTGGGGATTCGAACCCGCCACCTTAGGTGTACGTGGCTGACACCTTAGCCGATTGAGCCACAGGCGCCGAGCCATTTTTTTTTTTTTTCAGTTGGCCTGGGCCGAGTTTGAAACTGGGCTAGCCTTGGTGTATGTGGCTGGAGTCCTACCCACTGTACTACAGGCACTGCCAAGGTTTTGTGAGTGTTTTGTGGTGGTTATTTTATTTATTTATTTATTTATTAATTTTTGTTTCTTTTTTCTTTTTTTTTTTGAGACAGAGCCTCAAGCTGTCCCCCTGGGTAGAGTGCTATGGCATCATAGCTCACAGTAACCTCCAACTCGTGGGCTCAAGCGAGTCTCCTGCCTCTGCCTCCCAAGTAGCTGGGACCACAGGCAACTGCCACAATGCCTGGCTATTTTTTGGTTGCAGCCATCATTGTTGTTTGGTGGGCCTGGGCTGGATTCGAACCCACCACCTTAGGTGTATATGGTTGGCACCTTAGCCACCTGAGCCACAGGTGCCTAGCCTTATTTTTACATAAATAGGAGCACACTATACAGTGGATTTTATAATTTTTTTTCTCTTAATAATATACCTTGAAAATGTTTCCATGTCTCTGCCTAAAGATCTAATGTTTTTCCAAAGGACTGATGTCTATAGTTTATGTAACTATTTCCCTAATGATAGGAATTATTATAAACAATACTATTATAAAGAATGTTGAATTATGTCCCCAATAAATGCCTAGAAGTAGAATTGCTAGAGGGAAGTTTTAAATGTTAATGGAGATGGAAGTTGCCCTCCAAAAAGGTTAACCCAGTTTACACTTCTACTAGCAATGTATGAGAGTACCATTTCCCTTGTCAGCACCAGACAAACTGCAGCTCTTCACCTGAATTTGCTTTATGTTAATTGCTTTAATTGGACGGTCTCTTTCAGAAAAAGCTAAATATTGACAGATCTCTTTTGATTAAACTCTAGGGTAACTTTACCCCTATTATTTCTGACCTCTGTCTAGGCTTGTTCTCTGACATACATAGCTTTTTTTTTTTTTAAATTAAGGGTCTAAATGTCCAAATCCTGTGTCTTTTCTGGGACATCCTGGTGCCTGTCTGCATTTCCCTTTTGTAGTCACTAATCGACCTAGAATAGTTCAGGTATAACTCTCCTTAGAGTTAGAATGACTTCTTTCGATTACCTGTTGGCACAGGGGGAGGCAAGTTAAAGAATTTTTTATTTCCTTCTTAAATAGTAAGCTTTTTGATGAATTATATAATACTTTCTTTTAACAAATTGCTTCTTTTCTTTCCTTTCTTTTTCTTTAAAGGCCAAGCAATGGTTATGGATCTTATTTTCTGTTTTAGCACTTTCTTTGGTAACTATTATTTGCCCTCTTTGTGATTTGTTTAGAATGTGTAAGTTAGGCTGCCTGGAGTGGAAGCCACTAAAGGGGGGATCAGAGTGGAGTACATGTGTATGCTTATCAGTTTAGCAGAGGCTCAGAGTTGTAGGGCAGTGCTGGCTAGAGCATGGTGAAAATAGGCCTGCCCTATGATAAGTCAACTTTAGGCCCTACTGATTTTCACACGCCCAGGAATAAGTAAACTTTTTTTTTTTTTTTTTTTTGCAGTTTTTGGCCAGGGCTAGGTTTGAACCCACCACCTCTGGTATATGGGGCCGGTGCCCTACTCCTTGAGCCACAGACACTGCCCAGTAAACATTATTTTTTAAAACAAGAAATAATAAACACTTTGCTACATTAACAAGTTCAGTTGTCTTAACAGTTATTATGGAAAAAGTAAAGGAGATAGGTAAATTCTAGAAGCCTCCTACTCCTTAAAGCCTTCCTTGACTTTCCTCCTGTGTGAGTAATGGGAGGATAAATGTGTGGAGGGAGTAAAAGGCCTCTTTCAGCCCCAGCATCTTTGAATAATTGGAAGTGTTATGTCTCTATGGCCATGGAAAGTGCAAGTTGGGCAGTTTTGCTTCTAGATCTTAATGCTATGAACAGATCAATGAAGAAAAACTGACACTGAGGGATTGTTCAAGAAATTCCAGAGCATTAGAGCTGAAAGGGAGTTTGGAGGTCATTTGTAATGGCATATAGCTTAATGGGTGTGGGATCTGAAAAAACTTATCTTGAAACTCCACCATTTGCTAGCTGTATTGCTTTTGGCAAGTCACCTATCCTGTCTGAGCCTCTGTTTCTTTGTTTGCAAAATGGAGATAATAACTACTCAGAATTTTAATGAGGAATAGATAAGTATAAAACATTTCGCAAAGTGCCTGGCATATAGAAGCCACTCAGTATATGCAGTTATCACTGGGCCTGAACCCTTATTTGGAGGAGGAAGTGAAGTAGCCACTGAGGTCATAGACCTTGTTAGTAGCTGAGGCAGGCCTGAGATCTAGAAACTTTGACTTTTAGTCCAGTTTCCTTTCTACCACATTACAATGCAGTCTTTTTTATTAAAAAAAAAATTATAATTTATTTTAAAAAGAAAGAATATAGTCCTAGCTACTCAGGAAGCTGAGGCAGGAGGATGACTTGAGCCTAGGCGTCTGAAGCTGCAGTTAATTATGATCATGTCACACCCTCCAGCAAAAATGTGCCACTGCCACAACCCCCACTGCCTCAACACACACATACATACACATCCTTCTTTGTCTGTCTTTGTCTCCCTGTGTATAGGGAGGTAATTGAGGCAGGAACCTTATAGTGAATGGTATAGGATAGGAGGGAGTATTCAGTTGGGAAGACTTAATCGACTAGCTTATCAAAAGGGTCTTACTAAGCTGGCAGTAAACCAGTGATAATGGATCCAGCTCTGGCAGTAAGCAATGAGGAATGTACTCTGAACTCCTCCACTCCCCTCATCCTTACCTCCTACTGCACTCATTGGCTCTGATTGGCTGGGACTTCCAAATGGACGAGGCTGATTTGAGCCAGTATCCCATTGGCTAACTCTGTTTCCTTCTAACCAGAAACTTCTGAGAGAGGAAAACAGCTGTTGGAATTTCTTTCTCCAATCTGCACAGGAAAGAAGGGAGGAGGTGAAACTAGAAGATTCCAGGCTGAGAGTTTTGCCTCAGCAAAAGTATGCACATGTCTCTGGGAATTCTTGGCTCCCTTTTTACTAAATTTGGTGCAGATATTGACCTGGATGGATTGAGCTGTCAACACTTACCCACTCTCCTTTTATAAGGAGCTAACTTCAGGGGGCTGTCCTGTCCTTCGTTAACCACCACAGCTTCTGGATCCCTCTTCACTGTGGTACCCTGAGAGCTGAAACTTTACCTGCTTTTCTTGATCATATTTTATGTTTTCCTGCTCCCATTCCCAAAGGGTCTTGTTTTGTTAGAAAAAAGCAAATAGATCACATCAGCTGATCAATGCTAATGTGTCACCTTCCCAGGTGACATAATGCCCTAACCTAGGTAAGAGTAGCATACCTGTCTGCAGAGGGCCCTAAGGGAATGACTCTTGGCATGAGTAATCTGGGCAGCATGGTGTCTGCAACAGGTAGCATTTGCTAAGCATGTACTGTTTCTGAGCACTGCCTTTTGTATTAGTAGGCACTGGGTAAGGTGCTAGGCTAAGACAAGATCCGTCTCTCCCAGAAGAGTTCACAATTTAGAAAAGAATTGGGCATGGTCAAAGTTATTATAATATTGGGTATGCTCTGGAGTGGCCCATTTGTGTAAGGTACTATGTAAGAGCAACTGAGTGACATGAGACATGTCAGAGATTTGTCATCCATGGGCTAGGCCTGTGTGGTTGTGATAAGGGGACTGTATTTTAGCTATTTGCAGACTCAGGGTCATATGGAAACCTGGCACAATCAATAATGGAGGTATTCCCTTCTTGAGAGGAGTTTATTGGAGCAGAAGTCTTGATAGCATTGTTGGGTCACACCAGGAGTTAGGGACACTCTTCATATGCTTTCATCCAGTCTAACGTGGTTAAAGTGGCAGGAACTGACTGGGGAATAAGAAGACCTAGGTTCAAGTTCCAGTTCTTCTACCTAGAGCCGGATCAGTTAATCCATAACTTTATTATGGATTTATTGCACCTCCAGTGTGCCAGGGGGTGTAATGAGAATTGGGCATATAGAACTCCTTCCCTGACCCCAGCAGCCCACAGTCAACGTACAGGTGAAAGCTTACAGGAGTTACAAAAGAGGAAGCTTAAGTGATTTAGTTGTTGTTATTTATATGTATATATATATATTTAGAGACAGAATCTCAGTTTATCCCTCAGTAGAGTGCCATGGCATCACACTACTCACAGCAACCTCCAACTCCTGGGCTTAGGTGATTCTCTTGCCTCAGCCTCCCAAGTAGCTGGGACTACAGGCGCCCACCACAATGCCTGGCTATTTTTTTGTTGCATTTTGGCCCGGGCTGGGTTTGAACCCACCACCCTCGGTATATGGAGCTGGCACCCTACCCACTGAGCACAGGCACCACCCTTAGTAGTTATTAAAACAACATGATGGTAGGAATTGAGATACTTATCTCTCTCTTGTTCATGCTCTCTCTCATAGGTATTCTATAGCTCTTTGCTTGGAGCTAGGTACTTAGCAAAGCCCTTGATAAATATTAGTTGATTGATTAAGATTTGTCAATGAATGGTAAGCCATTTCTGAGGACCTTGGTGAAATGATGTTGCATTACTGATGAAAGAAAACTCTCGGCTCGGCGCCTATGGCTCAATTGGCTAAGGCGCCAGCCACGTACACCTAAGGTGGCGGGTTCGAATCCCCAGCCCGGGCCCGCCAAACAACGATGATGGCTGCAACCAAGGAATGGCCGGGCGTTGTGGCGGGCGCCTGTGGTCCCAGCTACTTGGGAGGCAGAGGCAGGAGACTCGCTTGAGCCCAGGAGTTGGAGGTTGCTATGAGCTGTGATGCCATGGCACTCTACCCAGGGGAACAGCTTGAGGCTCTGTCTCAAAAAAAAAAAAAAGAAAGAAAACTCTCTTGGCTCTTAGAATTGTATATAGTGCTTTAAATTTCTCGGAGGGGATGTTGAACTAAAATGCAGAATGCCCTCATTAGTCTGACCCATGCCCTTGGGAAACTCCATAAAGAACGAATAATATCCACCCTGCATTGATGTATAGAACAGGAAATTTCCAAAGCAAAGCTTAAGATATAATCCACAAAAACTCCTTCCTCAGAAGCATTCGGTTCCTTGCTTTCAGGTAGATCCTAAAGTATCTCTACTTTACAGATGAAGTAGCTAAGGCCTACAAAGATTGTGTTTTGAGCTCATCTTGTCTTTGTTTCAGAGAAAGATCTTTATTCAAATGTCTCCCTGTTCTATGACCACCCTATTTAATATGGTCCTGTCTCTCCCTCTATACATTCCTCTCCCCCTTCCCTGCTTATTTTTGTCTATAGCAATAGCATCATCTAACATACTCATATACTTAGAGATGGCTTACCTTCTGAACATTACCTTATAGTACATTCTCTGCTGGCATTTCAGAAGCAGAGGAATGAAGTACCATCACTAGAGTGAGCCCTGGGCATTGTGAGTCTTGGGCTTTGTTTTTCTGGTTGAGAAGGGATACTACCAAGTAATAGGATCTTGGAAGTCTGCTTAGCTGGGTTCAGCTTCTAGGTCAATGATAAAGCTAGTAGTAAATAATATGTGGAAGAAAAAATGTGGGAAAATAGAACTCTTAGATTCCTTTGCTCTTGTGCTTGATCATAAGTTCTACTGTGTTAGGGAAGGTCAAGAAGATTCTGAGGATGCAGGTTCCCTAGAGTGATCCAGTCTTCCCTGTGGTTGGGATGGAGAGTAATAATGCTCACCTCTAGCAAGTTCCTAAAGAGTGGAGAAGCCAAAGAAGAAAGAGAACAGAGGTGAAAGGCCTAATAGGGTGTTCCCTATCCCTGTCTGCATACTCCTCCTAGGGACCTTCACTCCTAGGCTCCCAGGTCCCTCTTGCTGCTCTTAGGGCTCTGGGACAGCCACAATTACCCTTCTTGCCTCTGGCTTGTTTCATGCCTCTCAAAGAATTCAGGAGCCTTGGTGCTGAAGTCTGACTGATGCTCATGTTCCTTCTGCTTAATAGTAATACTTCCTTTGAAAAGAAACAGTTGCCTTGGCTCAGAGCCTGTAGCTCAGCGGCAAGGGCACCAGCCACATACATCGCAGCTGGCGTGTTCAAACCCAGCCCCTGTCTGCCAAACAATGACAAAAAAGTAGCCAGGTGTTGTGATGGGTACCTGTAGTCCCAGCTACTTGGGAGGCTGAGGCCAGAGAATCCCTTAAGCCCAAGAGTTTGAGGTTGTTGTGAGCTGTGACACCACAGCACTCTACCGAGGGTGACATAATGAGACTCTGTCTCAAAAAAAAAAAAGAAACAAATAGTACCCTCAGTCATTGGAATGTTGGGTCTCTTCTGTTTTGTTCATTAAAGCATGTCTGGACAAGAATCTGGGTTATATATGGTAGTTGGAAGTATTCTAGCCGAGTACAGGCCCAGGCTGCTTCCTGATTTATGCTGGATAAGCCCACTCTTCAGGTCCATTTCTTCTGGTCCTAATCCTTGGCAAAGCCACATATTGGAGTTAGACAGATTGAAAAGAAATAGCATAAGACTTCTTTAATGATAAGTCACCTAGCTATCAGTCCACACCAAAGTTCCCCAAGCTGTGGCCCAGATATACTTGTTATTGTAAACACCTTGTGGGGAAGTGCCTTATTGAAATGAATATTTTTGGATCCTTCTCCAGTCCTAGTGAATCAGAGTCTTTGAGAATCACCAGTTTCTCAGGGATTCTTATTTTTACTTAGCCATGGCTGTAGAGGTTGGTTTTTTAGTCTGGGTTGGCCTGGCCTGGAGTAGGGGACTAAGTTTGTGGAGGACTAAGCAACCTTATTGAGTACAGGTTGGAAAGATTCAGCAGAAGATATCCCATTGAAACATCTGAGTTCTCCTGATTGGCACATTCTTAAGGCTATGGTGTGGAGAAGGATGTGGAGTATTCACTAGCCATTTTGCTAGAAGGTCGAGAACACTGAAATGATGACCCATCTCTCCCTGTTCCCAGCCCCAAATGATAGAATTAATCAGATGAGTCTGGACCCATTGGTACAAAACATGTACCAATCTACTCTTAGCTTTGTTCATTCAGCAAATGTTTACTGAGCACTCCCTCTCTGTTGCGCACTGTTACTGGTGCTTGAGATACATCAGTGAACAAAGCAAAGATCCCTGCCCTTGTGGAGCTCACATGCCAAAATAAACAATAAACATAATAAATAAGTTGTAGAATATGTTAGAAGGTGATAAATGCAATGGAAAGAAGAAGTAGAGCAGAGTAATGGGGCTGAGTAGTGGGGGGGAAACTGCACTATTAAAAAGAGTGGTCAGGAGAAGCCTCAGTGAACAAAGAACAGGAGGAGGGCAGGCAGCTGGCCATCCAGTTGTCTGGGAGTGCACTCTGGGTGCTGAGTCCCTAAGTGGGAAGCAAATCTGGTTGAAGTAGGCTGGTTCAGTTTAAAGAGGCTGTAGAAATGGTGGGTGCTGAGGATTTTTCTTTTTCTTTTTTTGAGACAAGAGTCTTACTATGCCACCCTTGATAGAGTGCCATGGGTTCACAGCTCTCAGCAACCTCCAACTCTTGGGCTTAAGCGATTCTCTTGCCTCAGCTTCCCACGTAGCTAGGACATAGGTACCCACCACAACGCCCGCTATTTTTTTGTTGCAATTGCCATTACTGTTTAGCTGGCCGGGGCCAGGTTCAAACCTGCCAGCCTCAGTGTATGTTGCCGATGCCGTTAACTACTGTGCTATGGGTGCCTAGCCGGATTTTTTATCTTCATTAAGGTTTGCTGGCCTTCTCTGGTTTTTCTTCTGCCTAGCCTCCCCTTCCTCCCAGGGCCATCACAAACTATAGTCTTTCCCCCTTCTTTGCTGCTAATGATGGGAGGCTTAGAGAGTGGCTATCAGGCAGAGTGATGATTCCAGAAGACAACATATAGTTTATCAATATTGAATTTTGTAGCTTGCCTCCACCACCACTGTTGTAGGGAGCTGGCCAGCCTCGACAATATTATTTGATAATATAATAATCATCATTTATCTTGTAGCTCTAGAGTGCCTCTGCTTCTGACAACAGCTCTGTGCTTGGGTGTTGGAGTGGTAAAAAAGGCTCTAGAAGGGAAAGTGAACCAGGTTGCAATCCATGACCATGGCAAACTGGACTTGGGCCTTCCTCACTGACCCCCGAGAGGGAATAATTTAGCAAAGATGGCACCCACTGATCAAAGCAGCCCTGAAATGCTTTCTTTAAAACATGTGTCCTGTGAGAACATTTAAGTTTTGCCTTGTGCTCTCTCTGGTTGGGCAAGGGACTCCACTTTGTCCCCCATTCATTTATTGTTCCTCAGCTAGAGGAATGCTCAACAGGTGGACAGTGGGTCACACTCTGAAGTGGCTGTCAGCCCAGTGCCATAGGGTTGTCAGGAACATGGGCTTCTACAGGAGGCTTTAATGAGGGAAGGAGGAGAGTGGTGCATTCATAGACTTTGAGGGTTTAAAGGGACTCCATAACCTGGAAATGTGAATGTAGATCTCATTGGCAAATCAGGATTATATTTCAAAATTGTATTTCAAAGCTATTCTGTCTTTTAAATGGTGTAGTAAGTTACCTTATGAGGAATCTGAAGGGTCATCACTCTTGTTAATTTTAGGGAGTGGGGGCTGTGTTCTGGGAGGCAGGTGTGAAGTAGCAGGCCTATATAATAGAACCCAGAAAGCAAAGTGTCCTTTAAGATGACCTGATGGCTCAAGGAGTAGGGCACCGGCCCCATATACTGGAGGTAGTGGTTTCAAACCCAGCCCCAGCTAAGAGAAAAAAAAAAAGAACAACAAAAAACAAATAAAATGAGCTGGTCCCCACCTTTCACCATTGTTCTCCAGCTTCATAAAGGGCCGTGTAAGTAGGGCTTGAATTGTGGCAGGAGGGAGGCTGATCCATAAAGAGAGTGGATGCTTTGAAACTCAGTGAGGCTAACTTGAGGGTCTTCTCACTCCAGTGAATCCATGTCCCTGCAGGTTTAAGACAGCCTGTTGTCTTGAGGATTCTGATGAAGAGGTCAAGTGACCTCAGGGACTCCATATGGCAAAATAAGAACAGGAAAAGGGAATTGTTAAGAATGCAGCAGGAGATATCCCAGCAGACATTTGGAATTTCTAGACCAGAATGGGATTGAGGAGGTGATGGGCGAAGAAGCTTTGGGCTGATATATCATGAGGGGTGTCCTAGAGGAGAGGACAGAGAGGGCTCAGAACTGAAGTTCTGAATCCAGGATATTAGGAACACTTGGAGAAGATTTTATAAAACACAAACTCCTGTGCCTATCCCCCACTCCATAGAGCAGGGGTCCTCAAACTTTTTATTTTTTATTTTTTTATTTTATTTTATTTTTGAGACGGAGCCTCAAGCTATCCCCCTGGGTAGAGTGCCATGGCATCACAGCTCATAGCAACCTCCAACTCCTGGGCTCAAGTGAGTCTCCTGCCTCTGCCTCCCAAGTAGCTGGGACCACAGGCGCCCGCCACAATTTTGGCGGGCCCTGGCTGGGGATTCGAACCCACCACCTTAGGTGTATGTGGCTGGCACCTTAGCCGATTGAGCCACAGGCGCCGAGCCAACAAGCCCGGTCTTAATTCTGATGCTTGCTGGAAGGTTGAGAACCACTGAGCCCAGGGCCATAAGCAGGGGCTTTATAGCCAGCAAATGTGTGTTTAAACCTCAAGTCTCCTATTGCCAACTTGTGACATCAGTCAATTAACTAGACCCCTCTTGGGCGTCCAAGCTTGCACCAATAAAAGGGGATTACGGGTCTACATCATTTCCCTCACAGGCTTACCATGAAAAATAAATGACAGGAAGTTTCCTGACTTTCTGTTTTGGGTCTGTCCTTGGGCAAATCAACTTGCCTCTCTCCATTTTTTACATTTAGTGCAAAAGTAAACAGGTATGTGTCACTGCATGCTGTGTGCCGCTGTCCTAAACAGTACATGATTTTATTTTATTCTTACGGTAACCTTGTTTGACAATCTCTGTTTTGGTTCAAATCCAGGCAGTCTGCTGTGAGAGTCCTTGCATTAAAGGTAGTATTTTGCAAATAAAAAGTTCGCAACAAATATATAATGATTATAATATGGAAATGGCCTGGCACACAGTGGGTACTCCATATATTAACTTCCTTCCCCTTTCTGGTAGTTTACTCAGCTTTTCTTACAAAGCCCCCTTCTGTGGTCAGCCTATTGTAAATTGCACCTACAGACCAGGAAGCAGTGTTTTTTGTCTGTGGTCTTTCACGGCCATTTGTGTGCTCTGAACAAACCAGAGGAGGAAGACATGGTCCAGTGGTACAGGGGAAGCCACTCTCCTTCAGCCCATGACCACATGTCTAAGCTGGAACAGGCTTGAGAGAAGTCCTTGAAAGATTATTTGGTCTGCCTGTTTGGGATGTGTGTTCTGAATTTCTGCTTACCTATGGACCAATCGGGAAATACAGTGCCTGAAAAATTCTAAGGGAATGTAGAAGCTTCCCCCTGCCCCTTGCTCAGTTTTTCTTCAGAGTAAAATTTGCAGCTGGGGAAGTTTAACCCACAGTATTACAGCAGCATTTTTTCCCCTTTCATTTCTGTTTTGCTAGGACAATAAAAAGCCTTATTCTTTTTCAATTCAGAGTCTCACTCTTTGTTCTTGAAAGTTCTCTTTGGTTTTGCTCTCAAGATGACCTCGATTGCTAAGCATGACTCACCGGTCCAGTGACTCACAAGTGGCAGCTAACAAGACAGGGTGTGCAGTGTTGTCCAGGCACTTGGTGGCCAGCAGAGCCCAGTCACTGACACAGGGCATCACATCCATTACCTGCTGCTTACCATGGTCATCAGTACCAGTTTATTTGAAGCTGGAGGCCTGCCAGAGACTCAGCCTAGTTGCAGAAAGCTCTGAGGCTTGGCTGCATCCTTGTTCCTTAACTGGTTGTAGCCTTGAGGTTTATGTGGCCCTGCTTGAAAAGACCACAGAATCAGGAGGTCTCAACCTTCTGTAAATACTGTGTCAGAGGAAAGTAAAGCCTCTTTTTATTTGATGAAGACTTCAAACCTCTTTCATCCTGAATTTTTTTAGAAAGTCATTAAGGATGGATAGACAAATGGACATATGGTAAAGCAAATACCGTACTCGGACGTGGGCTCACGGTACAACCCTTTCAACTCTTTTGCATGCTTGAAACTTTTCAGAATGCAATGTTAGGTAAAATGCACATATCCTTAGAAATGACTACACTTTTGAAAAAATAATTACTTATTTCTTTTCTCCTATGTCCTCCTACTCCCAGCATCTGTCCTCTTTGTTGGGGCCACTGGCGGGTGGTTAGGTGACCCTTTATGCTTGGGGTTTAGATTCTTCCTCATGTAATTCCCACAGCAACCTAGTTATTATTTCCCATACTTTATGAGGAAACTTAGGCTCAAAGGGGTAGCTTGACCTGTTACAGACTAACACCAGTCTCACAGTGTTTATGGGGCCCGCCTTTAGTGTCAGGCTTTGTGCCACGCTGTTCCTGGCAGTAGCTCATTTGACCTCACCCCACTGGATAATGTGGCTTCCAAGTTGCTTCATTTTGCAGACTGGGAAACAGAAACTTAGCAAGGTGCAGGCACTGGACCTAGCGTCCTCCAAGGGCCAGTCAGCGGCAGATCCAAGGCTGTACCCATCCCTTCTGCTTTAGAACCCTTGCCCTACTAGTCAAGCCCAACCTTTGGCTTTTTTTAAACATTTATTTTATTTTATTAAATCATAGCTGTGTGCATTAATGCATCCATGGGGTACAGTGTGCTGGTTTTATATACAATTTGAAATATTTTTACCAAACTGGTTAACATAGCCTTCTTGGCATTTTCTTAGTTGTTGTGTTAAGACATTTATATTCTACATTTAGAAAGATTCACATGTACCCTTGTAAGATGGACCATAGGTGTGGTCCCACCAATCACCCTCCCCCTACCCATCCTCCCCCATCCCCTCCTTCTCCCCCATCTCCATATTCTTGGACTATAATTGGGCTATAGCTTTTGTATGAAAGCTATAGATTAGTTTCATAGTAGGGCTGAGTACACTGGATACTTTTTCTTCCATTCTCGAGATACTTTGCTAAGAAGAATATGTTCCAGCTCCATCCATGTAGACATGAAGAAGGTAAAGTCTCCATCTTTCTTTAAGGCTGCATAATATTCCATGGTTCTTTTGCCTTAATCTGTAAATCAGCATACCTGTGGAAACCTGACCCGAGGCCACAAGCTCCTGTTGCGTTTGGTGCTGTGTCCTTCCCAGTGTTCAGAGCAGGGCCTGGCCTGGTGAGTGTTATTGATATTACTGAATGAAAGAATGTGTCCATGAACGGGGGCTCCCACCACCTACTCCCTCACCCTCTCAGCCCCAAAAGTGCTCCCACTGGGCACTTTGGCTACCTTGGACTTGGTCCTTGGAGATAAAGATGCCTGTTTATGGGCCAACAGCTCATTGGTGGCTGATAATTAAGGTATGAGTTCCTTTTTGGTCTGAAGATGTCAAAGAGGACCAGAAAGTTACTATCCACTGCCAAGGAAAGATGGGAGCAACAACCACCACAAAACCCCAACAAAACAAAACTTAAAATTACCCAAAATTTTCTGGGAGTCTTCAAATTGTGGAAGTTAGACCAACTTCAGGACCCTAGTGCCATAAAGCTTTTGCGCCGTATCTGTATTTAATATTGGGCTCCCGTGATGAATAGATGAGCACTGGAATTTCTCCTCTCCGGTGTGGCCAGGCAGGTGGTGGCTTTGCCTTACACTCATGCGGTGTTTACTTTGTGCTGTGCCCATCTGTCTTTGTGGTCTTCAGAGCAGCCTGGTACACACACAGGGCAGCTGTGATTAACACTGCTTTGCAGGTGGTGAAGCTGATGTCAGAGTGGGTACGTCGTCTGCTGCCTGTGCAGCCACTACAGGGCAGGTACAGATTCCTAGCTCAGCAAGCTTTCATGTCAACACTGCATTTAGCCGGTAACTTCTGAGGATGAGAATAACAGGTACATATGCTGCTTTTTATTGCTCTTCTCCCAACTTAGTTAGGTCCTGGAATGGGTCAGTTCGTCCTTCTGGACAACTGCTCTGTATAATGGGGAATAAACACTGCCCACATTTTCTGTATTATAAGTTAAGTGTCACCTCTCCTGACCCTATCTAAAATGGCACCTGTTACCTATCTCACTACCTTGTTTTATTTTTCTTCACACTTATTGCCATTAGTTGTATGTTCATATTTGTTTATATGTTGCCCATCCAAATCCTCCCACCAAAATGCAGTAGGCTCCAGAGCAGGGACCTGGAACCCCAGCAGGTGGAACGGGGCCTGGTACAAATAACCATTTGTTCTGTGAGTGACCGAAGGGATGGGTGGGTGAATCTGAGCTGTGTAACGATTCAAAGCAAGGTGTCCGACTGAATGACTGAAACATTTGCTTGAATCTTCCTGGTCCTCCAACAGAGGGCTCAGATGGTTTGGCTCAGTCGCTAAAGCCTCCTGAGAATCAGCTGGTGCACCGGTGCAGTGGGCTCCATCAGCTGTGCGCGGGTCCCGCGCTGCAGTGTGCGCGTGTGTACTGAGCAGGCTGAGGGCTGGCCCCCTACTGTCCAGTCCCAGTGCTCAGCAGAGAGCCAGGTCCGCACAGGCGAAAGAAATGCGTGTTAAGTGAATGAATATCTAAGACAAAACAGAATACAGGGCTCTTGCTCTGTCTCCAAAGTCGAGGTATCCCCGAAACCGCCTGGGTCAGGGCACAGACATTCCCTTCCAGGCTGAGCCCAACCTCTCCGGAGACAGAAGGCGCCAACGCGCGGCAGCTCCGGATCCGGCTCCGCGCCGCGTTTTGGAGCTGGTGTTTACGTCTGCCTGCATCCCCATCCTCTCCTCCGGCGGCGATACCCCGCACCGACCTGCACGCAGTACCGCGGCCGCGCTGCTCTGCCGGGGACTTCGCCCAGACTGCCGTCTGCGAATGACAAACCAAAGTCAGGCTTGCAGAATCGGCCCGACTTTCCTGCAGAGGGAGGAAGCAGAGAATGAAGGATTCTGAAAATAAAGGTATGGGGTCGCCTGGCGGGGGGTGGTGGTAGGTGTCCGACGGGGATGAGTTGTCCCTCCACAGACGCGTCCACTTGCATTGCGGCCGATGTGGCATTACTGTGCGTGTGTGACTTCTACATTCTAGTTATATAATAAATATGATGACTTTTAAAAATGACTAGCTTCTAGTTTCCAAATATTGTGTCATCCAGTTTTCCATTTTCGTAGTACTAAATATAACTATATTTTTGCATTCTGCATTTAGTGTTGGCTGAGTAACACGCATTTCCATTTCACAGATTCCTTATAATAGCTCCCAGAATTTTGGTAATTTTATTTCGGGGGTGTTCTCAATAGTTAATAACGAATATGTAGGTTTTCCGTGCATTATTAGAATTGGAATATGGGAAATACTTAGGACTTAAACAGTTTGGGTTCTCAAGATAAACGTTGGCAGAGAATCCTTAATGAACCTTAATCTTTTCATGAGGGCCCTGTGGGGAGCGTCCTGACCTTCAGAACTGTTTATCTTGCAGAGAGGCCGGGTGCAAACGCCCCCACTGCAGCCGCCTCCCCTGCGGGCAGGACACAGCACCCGTCACCACCCCGCACTTCAATTCTGTTGGGGGGTAAAAGAGGGTAGAAATGGATTTCAATGAAAACTCAGGAAAGGGAAGCGCTCCATGAAAATAAGCCAACCAGCTTTTAAGTTCTACAAGGGTTCTGGAGGCTCTTTAAATTTTCTGCCGCAGTTGGGGGAGGAGCGATAGACCCCTCCCAGGTCCCCGGAGGCTGAGAGAGTCCGGGTCCTATTTCCGGGGTGGGGGGTGCTGCCTTCCCACCGCGCGGGCTGCGGGGGGTCGCCATCTCCTCCTCGCCTCTGGCCTCTGTCCCTGCCCGGAGCGCCAGTGTCAGCGCCGTCGCCCCCCCCTTCCCCCGCTGTTCTCGCTGCTCGGCACCCGGCGCCGCCGCCGCCTCCCGGCGCGGTCAGGAGGCCCTAGCGCCCGGTGCGGGTGGGGGAGCAGGTGGAGGCGGGCGCGCAGCGCCACGGCGGGTCCCACGCGACCCTTCCCGCGCCCAGCTAGGCTGTTTGGGTGATCTGTGCAGCGGCACGGCACAGGCCCCAGCCGTCCTGCGCACACGGCAGCCTGGCGTGGCCTTGTCCGGTCCCCAGAAGCCTGCCGCTCAGGACTGTGACTTGTGACTGGCAGCTGTGTATACGCGTATGTGCGCCCGCGCACACATATGCAGTGTATACACGCACACCTGCATTCCACATTTAAAAAAGGAAAAGGGAAAAAAAATCCTGCGCACAACCTGATGCCTGTAGGAAAATGGTATTTGGATCTACTAAACTGCAGTGACGGCTGCTAAGCCATCTCACTCTCCCTAACTGAGGTTTTAAAAAGGGCTGGCTAGCTGGTGTTGGGCATTAACATCTCCCAGGTTCTGGATCTTCCACATCCGTGTATTGATCCGTGTGGTTTGGGTGTTAAAATTTTAATTAAGCAGCCTTAGTGAGGAAGAAGAATTGGGCAGCCTGGGCCCCGGTAGGCTCAAGGAGGAGCTTCTCCCCCCCAGACGCTCTCGTGGACACATGGTGTGTGTGATCAAAGTATCTAAAATTAACTCTGAGAATGTGGGCTTTCCTGTGTTGTTTTCAGTACCTGGAGGAAAGGTTTCTAGCAGGAAGAAGTTTGCTTATTTGCCAAGTCATGCTAGGCCGAGAACATGATTCAGACAAATAGAAAGATGCCTGAGTCGGAGGCTCTGGCTAAAGCTAGTGTTCACCATTGCTGGAATTGAAACCTTGGATTTTAGTGTAGCAGCGTGATTCTGAGCCAGATGTCCAGCCTTTTTTTCAGGAAAGTAGGTATTTAGAATTTTCTTTTTTTCTTTTTTTTTTGACAGAGTCTTAAGCTGTCACCCTGGGTAGAGTGCCCTGGTGTCACAGCTCACAGCAACCTCCAACTCTTGGGCCTAAGTGAGTCTCTTGCCTCAGCCTCCCAAGTAGCAGGGACTGCAGGCTTGTGCCACAATGCCTGACTATTTTTTGTTTGTAGTTGTCTTTGCTTTATGGCAGGCCTGGGCTGGATTCAAACCTGCCAGCAACGGGTGTACGTGGCTGGTGCCCTCGTCGGAGCTACAGGTGCTGAGGCATATTTAGAATTATTATTTCATAGGCGGCTCCTGTAGCTCAAAGGAGTAGGGCACCGGCCCTATATGCTGGACATGGTAGGTTCAAACCCAGCCCTGGCCAAAAACTGCAAAAAACAAATAAACAAACAAAAAAGAATTGTCATTTCACTTTGTATTGGAAAGAGTCTTGGGGGTTTGGGTAGATAGGTTCCGGTTTGTTCAATCTTAAGTTATTAATGATGGAGGACAGAACCTTTTATTTCTTTGGGTCTCTGATTTTTTTTATCTCTAAAATGGGGAGAATTTAGACTAGATTACTGTTTTTCAGATTGTGTATGGTGAGAAAACAATTTAGTTAAATAGAATAGAATAGAAAACCTGAGCGGCCATTACCCAGACAAAGTTCACTGCTTCCGGAAACTTCTGTTCTAGATGTTTGTATCTATGTGATGTGTAGGTACGGTATGGGATGTATTCTGAGTCAGATCTGTTTTTTACTGTGAGTTTCAGTCAAAAAAGAATTCGAGGGCTCGGTGCCTGTGGCTCAAGCGGCTAAGGCGCCAGCCAATACACCTGAGCTGGCAGGTTTGAATGCAGCCCAGCTGCCAAACAGCAATGATGGCTGCAACCAAAAAATAGCCGGGTGCTGTTGTGGGCACTTGTGGTCCCAGCTGCTTGGGAGGCAGAGGCAGGAGAATTGCTTGTGCCCAGGAGCTGGAGGTTGCTGTGAGCTGAGATGCCATAGCACTCTACCCAGGGCGACAGCTTGAGGTCCTGTCTCAAATAAATAAATAAATAAAATAAAAATAAAAAATAAAACCAAAAATATTTGAGGAACACAGAAATAAGTCATAGCTTATTTACTTGGTTTTCAAGGTGTCTGTGAACTGAAGTTTTATATGTATATAAAACACATATATGTAAACATATATGGTCACTATCAAAGTTTTTAGACAGTTTTATGTCCATTGTTTCACTTCCAAGAAACACAGCCAACGGCTTCCTTTTTGGTTCATCCAGGCAAGTTTCAACTTGCTCGGTTCATAGGTGTTGCTGGGGGGGCTTCATTTGTTTCTGTTTGGATGAGTTTGACTTTTCATGATTTTTGTGTATCTCGAAACTTTCATGATCATAATGACCCACTTACACATATGTATATTTACTGACGTGTTTAAAGAGAGAGTTTTCCTTAGATTTTCAAAGGAGTCTAAGACCCCAAAGAAATTATGAACTATGGCTCAGCGCCTGTGGCTCAATCGGCTAAGGCGCCAGCCACATACACCTAAGGTGGCGGGTTCAAATCCCCAGCCCGGGCCCGCCAAACAGCAATGATGGCTGCAACCAAAAAATGGCCGGGCGTTGTTGCGGGCGCCTGTGGTCCCAGCTACTTGGGAAGCGGAGGCAGGAGACTCACTTGAGCCCAGGAGTTGGAGGTTGCTATGAGCTGTGATGCCATGGCACTCTACCCAGGGGGATTGCTTGAGGCTCCGTCTAAAAAAAAAAAAAAAAAAAAAAAAAGAAATTATGAACTATTAAGTTTCTGAGGTCCCCCAAAGTCTCTGCTAAGCCAACTTCTTTGAGATCAAAGAAACCCGTCAGAGCTGGGAGACAGGTATGTGTTGACAGACAGATGAGTGGGGGACGCGAGGTGGCAGATGTGTAGACAAGCCTGTGCCGATCAGACCATGAGACCTACTTGTTGGTACCAAAGGCCAGTTGGTGACGTGAATATTAAACGTAAAAACACTGAACATTGAGAGTGTTTGTGTGGAAAAAGAAGAAGAATTAAAGCATCGTGTATTGTTTGGAAGTCGACTTTCCTTGTAAAGACTAAAAAAGAGAACTTGGCAACATTTTCAGGGGTTGACAAGGGCAAATAAATGGTCAGGAAGTTGGAAGTGAATTTTTATAAGCTGCCATCACAGGCCTGGTTCAGTTATTGTTGAATTGTTGTGTAATAACTGCCTTCCTTCCTTCCCCGCTTTTTAGTTTAACTTAAGACAGTTCAGTGAGGTTTTTAAGTACAAAAGACATTGTATGGCATGTACCCAGCATATCTCAGAATTTTTTGGAAGCCAAGAAAAAAAAATTATGTATGAGCCCAAAAGAAGAAAAATAGCTGAGTAAGTTAATAAGTAGATACTGGCAAACATGACATTTAATTATAACAATAGCAGTCATAGCTACTGTTTAATGGCCAACTGCAAGCTGCTTTATACATTGTCACAACATTGCGGGGCGGGGGGGGGGGTTGGTATTTTACATGTAAAAAATGGAGTATGAGGCTAGTCACTTATGATCTCAGTGCTCTGGGAGGCCCAGGCAGGTGGATCCCCTGAGCTCAGGAGCTGGAGACTAGCCTGAGCAAGAGTGAGATCCCATCTCTATTAAAAGTAGAAACACTAGCCAGGCATAGTAATTCTGGTTACTCAGGGGGCTGAGGCAGGAGGATTGCTTGAACCCAGGAGTTTGAGTTTGGTGTGAGGTATGATGATGCCATGGTACTCTACCCAGGGCGAAAGAGTGAGAATTTATCTCAAAAAGAAAAAAATGGGTTAAGAGTTCTATATAGGGACACTTAGCTAGTAACTGGCAGAGCTAGACTGAAAACCCAAGTCTTTTTACCTCCAAAAGCATTCCCATGTAGGTAAGAGCTTAAAGATAAGCAGTTCTGTATTCTGTAAAATTACGGTTTTAATGAAATTGTCAACATCATTTATTATTAGAATTGCTTTACCTATTACTAATATGAAAATGAAATGGAAACCTCCTTAAAAGAGTCTGAGTCTACATTTGACCTTTTGGAGATTATAGGTTCAATAAGCTATTTCTGACTCCGTTAGGAAAGACTGCCTCAGTCTGCAACAGCGGCATTGAGCTGAGCGTAAACTGCCCTCGGAAAAGGGCCCAGACCCTGGGATAGAGGGGCTTTGCCTCTTTTGAAAAGTGATGTCATTGGTCTTTGTTTTCTTCCTGCTACTGTAACTGGCACTTAGCATTTTATTGCTTGTTTCTAAATTTTGTTTATGTTCTTTCAGCAGGACAATTAAATTCAAGTCTTGCTTTCTATCAACTTTAACAAAATTATTATTTTTCCGGTTTTATTTTATTTTTACTTGACAGATAATAACTGTGTATGTTGATGGGGCACAGTGTGACGTTTCAGTACATGTGTGCCTGGTGGGAAGATCACATCAGGCTGACGGTGTATGTACCACCTCACATGCTTCTTTGTGATGTGAGTGTTTAAAGTTCTCCCTTTTCATGTATGCACATATCACGTCTTTAACTCAGGGGCAGCAGAAGGCTTTCCTGACACTGTGTGCTGCCCCACGTCTCTCTTTCCCCCATAGCCCAGGCCTGGTAGCCACTGTTCTGCCTTCTGCGTCTGTGAGTTTAATGTTTTTAAATTCCACTTGTAAGTGAGCTCATGTGGCATTTTACCCTCTGTGACACTTTAAAATGCCATTTTTGGGTGACGCCTGTGGCTCAAAGAAGTAGGACTCTGGCCCCATATGCTGGAGGTGGCGGGTTCAAACCCAGCCCCAGCCAAAAACTGCAAAAAAAGTGAAAATAAAAATAAAATGTCATTTTCTAATTGTTTGTTCCTAGTATGTAGAAATATAATTGATGTGTATATGTCTACCTCATTTCAGTCACCTCGCTAAATTGTTAATTTTAATAGTTTTTAGATTTTGGGGGGCTTTTATGTACACAGTTGTTTTTCTGTGAATAATAGCAGCCTTCTTCCCTCTTTTCCAGTCCTTACACTTCACCTGCCTGGTCTCACTGCGGTAGCTAGGACTTCCTTTTCAATGTTAAATAAAAGTACTGATGCTGAGTATCCTTCACCATGGGGAAAAGCTGTGAATCTTTCACCATTAAGTACATTTAATGTGAGATTTATATATAGTATCAGTATATTGCTGATACTTTTTATCAGATTAAGA
This sequence comes from Galagoides demidoff, assembly GCA_963574575.1. NCBI lineage: Eukaryota > Metazoa > Chordata > Mammalia > Primates > Galagidae > Galagoides > Galagoides demidoff. Next base: position 9,894 of record CAUYQV010053071.1, on the reverse strand, counting down.
ATGTTACCTTTAGGCTCGGTGCCTGTGGCTCAAGTGGCTAAGGCGCCAGCCACATACACCTAAGGTGGAGGGTTCGAATCAAGCCTGGGCCCGCCAAACAACAATGATGGCTGCAACCAAAAAATGGCCGGGTGTTGTGGTGGGTGCCTGTGGTCCCAGCTACTTGGGAGGCAGAGGCAGGAGACTCACTTGAACCCAGGAGTTGGAGGTTGCTATGAGCTGTGATGCCATGACACTCTACCCAGGGGGATAGCTTGAGACTCCGTCTCAAAAAAAAAAAAAAAAAAAGAATGTTACCTTCTAGCCTTAGTGTGCTAAGTTTCTAATGGTGGATCAGTCCTGAGTTTATTTATTTATTTATTTTTTGAGACAGAGCCTCAAGCTGGCCCTCTGGGTAGAGTGCTGTGGCATCATAGCTCACAGCAACCTCCAACTCCTGGGCTCAAGGGAGTCTCCTGCCTCAGCCTCCCAGTAGCTGGGAGCACAGGCGCCCACCACAAGGCCTGGCTATTTTTTTTTGGTTGTAGCCATCATTGTTGTTTGGTGGGCCCGGGCTGGATTCGAACCCACCACCTTAGGTGTATGTGGCTGGTGCCTTAGCCACTTGAGCCAGAGGTGCCAAGCCCAGTCCTGATTTTTATTAATTATTTTTCTATATTACGATGATCATGTGATTGTTCTGTTTTATTCTATTAATATGACAAATTACATTGATTTCTGAGTGCTAAACCAACTTTGAATTTCTAGAGTAAAACCAACTCGGTTATGATGTTATTTTTTTTTATATGTTGCTGGATTTGATTTGTAAATATTTAGTAGAGGATCATCTTTGTTCATGAGAGAGATTAACTGGTAATTTTCTTTTGTTGTGGTGCCCTGTTTTGGCATCAAGGAATGTTGATCTTATAAATGAATTAGGTAATGTTCCCTTTTTGTCTGTTTCCTGGTAGAGTTTCATAAGATTAGAATTTTTCTTTAAATGTCTGAAAAAATTCACTGATGAACATTTAGGTCTGGAAATTTATTGTTAGAAGGTTTTTAAATATGGATTCGGTTGTTTTTTAGTTATACAATTATTCAAATTTTCGATTTCTTTTTCTTTTCCTTTTTTTTTTTTTTTTTTTGAGACAGAGCCTCAAGCTGTCGCCCTGGGTAGAGTGCTGTGGCATCACAGCTCACAGCAACCTTCAACTCCTAGGCTCAAGCGATTCTCCTGCCTCTACCTTCCAAGTACCTGGGACTACAAGCACCCACCACAATACCCGGCTATTTTTTGGTTGTAGCTGTCATTGTTGTTTGGTGGGCCTGGGCTGGATTCAAACCCACCAGCTTAGGTGTATGTGGCTGGCACCTTAACTGCTTGAGCCACAGGCGCCAAGCCTGATATATCAACATTTACTAAATAAATTTCATGGTACAATGCAAATATCAGAGGCTCTGGAACTAGAAAAATTTAAGAAAAAGGCTTCCATCACTTTCTAGCTAAGTACTTTCAGCAAATATAAAAGCTTCCGAATCATAGTTTCACATATATAAAAAGAAATAAATATTATCTTTAGTGGTATATAATATACATAAAATGTCTGGCAAAAGTATTATTTAAATGTTACTTTTTCTCTAAGCACTCCATTGTATGTTGTGTGGTAGAAATACAAAAAAGAATAATGCCATTTAAATCCTCAAAAATCATACTATCCTGTTGGTGCAAGATTATTTATTTTTGGCAGGAATAGAAAAAATTTTTACTTCATTCTTTCCATTTTCTATATTTTCCATGTGGCATAAGATTGTTAAATATATAGTACTTGAAATTAAAGAGAATATGAGGACAAATAGTAAATACGGTATAATACTTTGTGGTATAGATTATGAATTCAGAAGAAGAAAAAGAACCAAGATGACTAGAGTACATCAGAGAAAGCTTCATGATGAAGAACAAATGTGCAAAGATTCTTAAAGAATAAAGAAGATGCAAAGTAACAGAGAGAAAGGTGTTTCCCCTCTCCCATCTCAACAGGCAGATGCTTATACTAATGAAACTAAGAAGCCATATCCATGTGATGGCTGGACTGTGGAACTGAGATTTGGTAAAACAGGAAATGTGGAGCTAATAACAGTTTGGGGTCAGGCAAAGGACAGAATGAGGAATGATAAAAAATTTGATCTTTTTCATGGGAATATTGTGAAGGATTCATCTTTTCTCCCTAAGAAAAAAGGTATTATGTCTCCAAAATGTTATTCAAACATATTTGCGTATATACAAAAGTGAACTAAAGCAAAAAGGTAACAGACCTCTTGTTGCACTTCATGTTGTAAATTAATCAAGAAGGAAACAGAACTCAAGGCCTCTAATTGTGGCCTGTATATCTGTTTTTTTGGTTTTTTTGCAGTTTTTTTGGCTGGGACTGGGTGTCTTGAACCCGCCACCTCTGGCATATGGGGCCAGTGCCCTACTCCTTTGAGCCACAGTCGCCACCCATGGCCTGAATATCTTTTCATATTACTAAATAATATCACAGCCACATACTGGTCAACTATGACTTATTCATAATTCATCATCATCAACTGCCATTTATATACAGAATATTTTGTCACATATTTTAATAAACAACTGCCATTAAAAACTTCACCCTATATAAAAGGTCATAACACCCTCAAGGAAACACAATGAATAACTCCATACAAATATGCAAATTATAATTTCAGAATCCTGAGACAAAAGTGTCTCATCCTTCCAATGTGTCTTTAAAAATGCCCACTATAGGTATTTTTTATAACCTTACCCTTTTACCGCTCATTACAAAGGAACTATCAATCAGTTCTATAGCACTCTTAAAACATGTTAAATGAGTCAATGTGGTTTCTTATTACACCCCAGTCTTCTCCCATTACTCCCTTTATTTTAGCCTCTAAAACTTGGGCATTATTTTCTAACCATATGCTACATGCCATGCTGGGAATTATATAACTTTTTGTTTTTATCAAAATGATACCCTTTTGGTTTAAGCTGCATCAGGCCTTCCTTAAATTTACAATTCTAAAAAAAATTACCTATAAAACAGAAGCAAAATGAGTAGGCCCAATTATATAGAAAAATACTTTAAAAAATGATTTTTCATCCTATTATTTTTTAACCACTTTATGTTTGACAGATTTATAATGAAAGTGAATTATTTCCTACCATAACAAAAGTTGGCATGGAAAGGAATAGAAAATACAGACACTGCTAGACTTAAAAATGTACTGTGAATTCTCACAGCTACTGTCTTTCTCAGCTTCCAAAATACACAACATATATGCTCATGAAATTTGAGGCATTAAAAAAAGTGGATCTTTTTGTATTCATAGGCCAGGACTTGGAAGATTTTGGTTAATAGATCTTGGATCATTACAGCACTTAGTCCTTTTAAATTTTCATAAATTAGGCGGTGCCTGTGGCTCAGTGGGTAGGGCGCTGGCCCCATATACCGAGGGTGGTGTGTTCGAACCCAGTCCTAGCCAAACTGCAACAAAGAAATATCCAGGTGTTGTGGCAGAAATCTGTAGTCCCAGCTACTCGGGAGGCTGAGGCAAGAGAATCACTTAAGCCCAGGAGTTGGAGGTTGCTGTGAGATGTGACGCCATGGCACTCTGCTGAGGGGAATAAAGTGAGACTTTGTCTCTAAAAATAAATAAATAAATTTTCATAAATCACTAGAATTACTGAATGTAGTTAAATTTTGGCAGAAGTGTTACTGCTACCCTGAGTATTTAAAAGTTATTCTGCATTGTGGGTATGTAAGTCTAAGCAGGCGTCCTCAAACTACAGCCCACGGGCCACATGCAGCCTGCCTAGGACATTTAAACCACCCGCCAGGTGTTTTTGCCACTGCTGCCTGTCCTGCTTAGCAGCTGACTTGTCCCAGGGCCCACAGTCCAGCCCTCCAATGGTCTGAGGGACAGTAAACTGGCCCACTGTTTAAAAAGTTTGAGGACCCCTGGTAAAGTATGGTATAATCTTTCAAAGAATTTTCAGCATTACTTAACTACCAAAAAAATGGCAAAAAAGTAGAAATTCTTGGGCTGGTGAGCCTCTAAAAAAGCTTTCAAATATTAGGGTATTTTGTTTTAATTATTTTTTATTAAATCATAACTTTGTACACTGATGCATTTATGGGGTTCAGGGTACTGCTTTGATATGTTATGTGAATTTTTACATTGAACTAAGTAACACATACATCACAATTATATTCATTTCTTAATAGTTTTGAAATGTACATTAGGTGAGGTCCCCCCCAAATACCCTCACTCCTCTCATATCCTCCTCCCCCTCCCCTCTCTCCTCTTCCCTTCTACTTTCTGGACTATAGTTATGTTTTGCCATTCATAAGAGTGTGTAGGTGGTTATATACTGGGATAATTATTTTTAACGGGTGTGTCTGAACTAACATTTATAATCATTTTGTTCTCGACAAAAATTGTATTTTATTTTATCTTTGGGACAGAATCTCACGTTGTCACCCTGGGCAGAATTCCATGGCATCATAGCCCACAGCAACCTCAAATTCTTGGGCTCAAGTGATTCTCCCAACTAGATGGGTTCTCTCTCTGGCTCAGGCTGCTCTAGAACTCCTGAGGTCAGGGGATCCACCACCTCAGCCTCCCAGAGGGATAGAATTACGGGGTGAGCCAATGTGCCCAGCCAAAAAAAAATTTTTTTTTGAGACGGAGCCTCAAGCTGTCCCCCTGGGTAGAGTGCCTTGGCATCACAGCTCATAGCAACCTCCAACTCCTGGGCTCAAGCGAGTCTCCTGCCTCCGCCTCCCAAGTAGCTGGGACCACAGGCGCCTGCCACAACACCTGGCCATTCTTTGGTTGCAGCCATCACTGTTGTTTGGCGGGCCTGCGCTGGGGATTCGAACCCGCCACCTTAGGTGTACGTGGCTGGCGCCTTAGCCGATTGAGCCACAGGCGCCGAGCCCCCAGCCAAAAATTTGATTTTCCCATTGATTTAGTCCAGGGGAAGGCCTGATTAATTTTTATCATAATTGCTATTAAACAATAGTTCCCGACATGAAGAAACTATTAACTTCTATATGAGTCTGTTAACTCCCGAGGAACTGAGCCATGAGCATTTGAGTAGGCTGTTACAGGTCAGAAGTAGTCTTTTCTGTCCTTCCTGTCATACACAGCACTACTATTTCTTCTAAAGTCAAGGCTACACCCACCCCCCACTTACACCCTATTTTTGTTTCTGTCAATTACTGTAAAACAAGGGTGGCTGCATTAATACAATAGAAACCGGTGACGAATTTCCTCCAGCACTGTGGGCCCCAATCTCAAAAGCAGCATTTCCCTCCATAACCTGGCCAGAGGGATTTCAGCAAAGCAGCATCTCCCTCCATAACCTGGCCAGAGGGATTTCACAAGCGGGGGGAAGCTGAGCTTCCTCGGCTGGCGCGGTGAGCTGAGGCAGTGGGGCAGCTAAAGTCTGACAAGGAAGGGGGACGACTGCGCTCACTCACGGCGGTGGATCCTTTCTTCACCGCTTCCTGGGCGTATTCCACCTGAAAAAGGTGTCCGTCTGGAGAGAAGACAGTGATGGCCCTGTCATACCGAGACGCCATGGTACTAAACCTCGAGGATTGCCAGCGACTGTCCAACGCTATCGCTACAGCAGCGGAGTCTGCGTCACCACGTGCTGATGCCCGGATGTGCACGCGTGCTGCAAGCTGTCACCCGGAAGTGCATGCGTGCTGCTACCTGCCACCCGGAAGAGCTCAACCCTGCAGGCCTGAACCACCCAGTGGTTCCTGTAGGTTGGTTGGGGTCCTTCCACACCTGTTCTACTTAGCGTAGATAATCCAGGTTTCCCGTTGTAATGTTGCCTAAGCATGTCAGGGCACTTTGGTTATAAAAATGCTATCAAAGATCAGGGCTTAAAAGTGAAGTCTCCCCAGAAGGGCATTAATGTACATAGTTACCATTCAATAAAATTAAAAAAAAAAAAAGTGAAGTCTAAAAGAAAGTCAGATGTAGTTGTTAGGGTATACCTGTTAGAGAAACTGTGGTAAGTTAAATTTCAGCTCCTTCTCTTTGGTTTCATGTTATAAATATATCTGACTCTTTTCCTTCTCCCCTTCTCAGGCTTTCCCTTGTTATGTGAAGCTAAAGAAAGAAATCACGACTCTCAGAAGAGGATTGCTTCTTCCATTTTCTACCTTCTGAGCAAAATAGAGCATATGAGTAAATGGCCCATCGAACTAATGCTAATGATGTGAATGAGGATAATACTGTTTTGACAGAAGAACTTTTGTAAAAGCCCAAGTATGAAACTTAAAAGGTGTCTGACAATTTGGCTGTAGCAGAAACTGTGTATAACTTGGTACATTACTACTTGTGAAGCAACTCTTTCATCATTAAAACTGGGATATTGGCCAGGCAGTAGCTCATGCCTGTAATCCTAGCACTCTGGGCGGCCAAGGCAGGTGGACTGCTTGAGCTCAGGAGTTCCAGACCAGCCTGAGCAAGAACAAGATCCTGTTTCTACTAAAAATATAAAAACTGGCTGGGCATCATGGCTCATGCCTGTAGTTTTAGCTATGTGGGAGGCTGAGGCAAGAGGATTGCTTGAGCCCAAGCGTTTGAGGTTGCTGTGAGCTATGCTGATGCCAAGATAGTATCCAGGGCAACAGAGTGAGACTCTGTCTCAATGAAAAAAAGAAAAAGAAAAATTGGGATATTTAGATATCTGTAGCAAGGTGTTCTGAGGTTAAAATGTGTTTATAGGCATAATGAGTTAAAATGGTGCCTGGTGGGTAGAAATGGCCAGGTAAATTTAACTATTACTACTTTCCATGTATTGTTTAAAATATGCTGTTTTCGACTGGAGAAGATATTTTATAGTTTTAAAATTTTACATATAATAATTATACATATTTATGGGGTTCCTGGTGCTGTTTTGTTACATATAACGTATAGAGATCAAATCAGGATAATCAGCATTATCTACCATCTCAAACATTTATCATTTCTTTGTGCTGGGAATATTCAATATCTTCCCTTTAGCTATTTGAAACTATATGTCACTATTAACTATAGTCATCCTGAAGTGGATAGACCACTAGAACTTATGTCTCCTGGATCTAGCTGTAATTTTGTGTCCTGTAACAAATCTCTCTCCCTGTTCACTCCTCAATCCCCCTACAATTTCCAGCCTCTAGTCTCATCTGTTCTACTTTTTACTTCTATGAGATCAACTTTTTTAAGATCTCATATATGAATGTGAACATGTGGTGTTTAACTTTCTGTTCCTCATTTATTGTAGGTAACATAATGTCTTTCAGTTCCATTCATGTTGCTGTGAATGACAGGATTTCATTCTTTTTTTATGGCTGAATATTCTTGCATTATATATATAAACCACATTTCCTTTATCCATTTATCTCTTGTTGGACACCAAGGTTGATTCCATATCTCAGCTATTGTGAAAAGTGCTGCAGTAAATGTGGTGGTACAGATGTCTTTTTGATATAATGACTTCCTTTTCTTTGGATAAATGCCCAGTAGTGGGATTGTTGAATCATATGGTAGTTCTGTTTGAAGTTTTTAAGGAACTTCCATGTGGTTCTCCATCATGGCTATGCTATTAATAGTTTTTATTCCCACCAATGATGTAAAGAGTTCTCTTTTCTCCACATTTTCGCAAGTGTTATTTTTTTGTCTTTTTAATAATATCCATCCTAACTAGGATGAGAGGATACCTCATTGTAGTTTTGATTTGCATTTCCTTGATGATTAGTTACGTTGAGCTTTTAAAAAATACGTTTGTTGGCCATTTGTATGTCTTCTTTAGTTCTTTTTTTTAATTTTTTTTTTTTGAGACAGAGTCTCACTATGTCACCTTGGTAGAGTGCTGTGTCATCACAGCTCACAGCAACCTCAAACTCTTGGGCCTAAGCAATTCTCTTGCCTCAGGCTCCCAAGTAGCTGAGACTACAGGTGCTTGCCACAATGCTCAGCTATTTTCTGTTGCAGTTGTCATTGTCATTTAGCAGGCCTGGGCCAGGTTCGAACCTACCAACCTGAGTGTATGTGGTCAGTGCCATAACCACTGATCTATGGGCATTGAGCCTGTCTTCTTTTTTTTTTTTTTTTTTTGAGACGGAGCCGCAAGCTAACCCCCTGGGTAGCGTGTCATGGCATCACAGCTCATAGCAACTTCCAACTCCTAGGCTCAAGCAAGTCTCCTGCCTCCGCCTCCCAAGTAGCTGGGACCACAGGCGCCTGCCACAACGCCTGGCCATTTTTTGGTTGCAGCCATCATTGTTGTCTGGCGGGCCCGGGCTGGGGACTCGAACCCGCCACCACGTGGCTGGCGCCTTAGCCGACTGAGCCACAGGCGCCGAGCCCTTTCCTCGGTTTCTATGAAGCCACAGTGCTCTTCCCCTCCTGCCTCTGTGGCCTCTCCTCTGTCTCCTTTGTAGCCTCTTTCTCTCTATGTACCATTAATGCCTGTATTTCCCAAGCCCCTCTCAGCCATACTCTGCCTTGGGCCATCTCAATGTAATTACACCCTATGTAAGATGACTCAGCCCAGACCTCCCCTCAGTGCTCCAGATCCATATATTCAATTTCCTACTTGACAGCAACTCTTGAAAGCTTCTGAAGCATCTTTAATTCATATCCCAAACTTGCCCACCTAAGCTTGCCCAATGCTGATTCTTTTCTAATGCTCCTTGCTGGGAGGACAACACCAGCATCCTCACCCCCTTTCCAACCCATCCCCAAGTCCCCTCACTACTACTTCTTTGGCACTGGTCAGAACTGTCTTCTCTGCCATTTCATTCTCCCAAGTTAAAAATCACATGAATTTCACCTGGACCATCCCAGAGCCTCCTAATTGGTCTTCCTGCTTCCACCTTGGCTTTTCTCCAATCCTGTCTTCACTTTGTGGTCGCCAGAGCGACCTCTTTAGAGTATAGAACTGGCCATGTCAGTGACTACCTCAGTGACATCCCAACAGTGGCTTCCCATTGCTTGTTTTTGTTGTTGTTGTTGTTGTTTTAGACAGTGTCTCACTCTGTCGCCCAGGCTAGAGTGCCATGGCCTCAGGCTAGCTCACAGCAACCTCAAATTCCTGGGTTCAAGCTGTCCTCATGCCTCAGCTTCCCGTGTAACTGGGACTACAGGCACTTGTCACAATGCTTAGCTAATTTTTCTATTTTTAGTAGAGATGGGGTCTTGCTGTTGCCCAGGCTGGTCTCAAACTCCTAAGCTCAAAGGATGCTCCTGCCTTAGCCTTCTAGAGTGCTTGGATAACAGGCGTGAGCCACTGTGCTCTCAACCTCCATTGCTTTAAAAAAAAAAAAACCCTTTTATCATTAAAATAATGAATCCAGAAAGAATACAAAACAAATGTATAATTGAGTACCTTAAGATAAATTGTCAGGAAAAGAGATAGAATCTTGCCAATGATTCCTCTCTCCATGTGTCCCTCAAAACAGAACTTTCTCCTCTTCCTCCAATCTCAGAGCAATGATCAGACTTTATTGGTAAAGCATCCACTTACTTTCTCTGTCATCCAAACGTGTATTCCTAAATGCTACAGTCCAGCTTTGCCTGTTTTGTTTTTTTATTTATATGTCTGTTAGATCTTCTTTAATCTGGAGAACTCCTCCCTCTCTTTTTCTTCCCTCTTATAGAAATTTCCCATTGCTTTTATTTTTTTTTTTTTTTGAGATGGAGCCTCAAGCTATCCCCCTAGGTAGAGTACCATGGCATCACAGCTCATAGCAACCTCCAACTCCTGGGCTCAAGCGAGTCTCCTGCCTCAGCCTCCCAAGTAGCTGGGACCACAGGCACCCGCCACAATGCCCGGCCATTTTTTGGTTGCAGCCATCATTGTTGTTTGGC
>CAUYQV010053068.1:0-28583 GCA_963574575.1 Galagoides demidoff | reverse complement strand
CTCATCCCTAATTATTAGAGAAATGCAAATCAAAAGCACCCTGAGATATCATTTAACCCCAGCAAGAATGGCCCACATCACAAAATCTCAAAACTGCAGATGCTGGTGCAGATGTAGAGAGAAAGGAACACTTTTACACTGCTGGTGGAATTGCAAAATACTACAACCTTTTTGGAAGGAAGTATGAAGAAACCTCAGAGAACTCAAGCTAGACCTCCCATTTGATCCTGCAAATCCCATTACTGGGCACCTACCCAGAAGGAAAAAAATCCTTTTACCGTAAGGACACTTGGACTAGACTGCGTATCACAGCTCAATTTACAATTGCCAAAATGTGGAAACAGCCTAAATGCCCACCAACCCGGGAATGGATTAACAAGCTGTGGTATATGTATACCATGGAATACTATTCAACCATTTAAAAAGATAGAGACTTTACATCCTTTGTATTAACCTGAATTGAAGTGAAACACATTATTCTTAGTAAAGCATCACAAGAATGGAGAAGCATGAATCCTATGTACTCAATTTTGATATGGGGACAATTAATGACCTAGTACATGGTGGAGGGTGGGGGAAATGGAGAGAAGAGAGGGAGAGAAGGAGGGAGAGGGTGGGGGAAAGGATGACCAGAGAGAGGGGAGAGGGGAGGGGTGGGAGAAAGGAAGAGCAGAGAAAGGGAAGGAGGGAGGCGTGGGGGTCTTGGTGTGTGACGCAACTTTGGGGGGCAAGACACAATTATAAGAGGGACTTTACCTAACAAATGCAATCAGTCTAACCTGGTTTCCTGTACCTTCAATGAATCCCCAACAATAAAAAACATTTGAAAAAAAATACCATTCTAACCGGGGGTGAGATGAGATATCACTGTGGTTTTGATGTGCATTTCTCTGATGATTAATGATGGCAAACATTTTTTTATTTTTTTATTTATTGTTTATTTTTGTTTTAGAGACAGAGTCTCACTTTGTCACTGAGTGCTGTGACATCACAGCTCACAGTAACCTCCAGCTCTTGGGCTTAGGCGATTCTCTTGCCTCAGCCTCCCAAGTAGCTGGGACTACAGGCACCCACCACAATACCCACCTATTTTTTGCAGCAGTTTGGCCAGGGTCTGGTTTGAATTTGCCACCATTGGTATATGGGGCCAGCAGCCTACTCACTGAGCCACAGGCACTGCCCTATTTTTTAACATACTTGTTAAAACATGTTGGTCATTTGTATGTCTTCTTTTGAGAAATATCTATTCAGACATTTTCCCATTGTTAATCAAACTGCAATAGAACCTCCACACTTAACCACCTCCTTAAGTTGACCTAATTTTCATGAACTGGACATGCACCCCATATACCAATAAGTATAGCATGCTAGTTCCTTATGTTGACCACCTTCGTATGTTAACTAGTTTGTTACAGTCCCTTGGGTGGTCACCCTAGGTCACCTTACAGAGGTTTTACTGTATTTGTTTGTTTACTGTTCAGCTGTTTGAATTCCTTATGTATTCTGGTATTATATATTGCAAATATTTTTTTCCATTCTGTAAGCTATCCTTTCACTTTTTTATCATTTCCTTTGATGCACAGAAGCTTTTTAGTTTGATGTAATTCTATTTTCTATATTTGCTTTTTTTTGCCTGTGTTTTTGAGCTCTTATTCAAAAAATCTTTGCCCAGACCAATATTGTACAGTGTTTCTCCTATGTTTTCTTCTAGTAGTATCATGGTTTCAGATTTTTTGTTTAAGTCTTTCATCCATTTTGATTTTTGTGTGTGGCAAGAAATAAGAGTCTAGTTTCATTCTTCTGCATATGGTTATACAGTGTTCTCAGCATCATTTTCTGAAGACACAGTCCTTTCCTTATTATTGTATATTCTTGGTGACTTTGTTGAAAATGAGTTGGCTGTAAATACGTGGATTTATAGCTGGGTCCTCTATTTCATTCTATTGGTCTATGTGTCTGTTTTTATGCCGATACCATGCTGTTTGGGTTACTATATCTTTGTAGTAGATCTTGAAGTCTCGTAATGTGATGGTCTCATTTTGTTCTTTTTGCTCAGAATTTTTAGATTTGGAGTCTTTTGTGGTTCCATATGAATTTTAGAATTTTTTCCTACTTCTGTGAAGAACATCATTGGAATTTTTGTAGGGATTGCATTGACTCTGCAGATTGTGTCAGGTAGCATGGATAGTTTAACAATATTATTATGTTATTCTAATCTATGAGTATAAAATATCCTTCTATTTCTTTCTCTCCTCTTCCAATTTGTTTATCAGTGTTTTATGGTTTTTCTTGTGTAGATCATTCACATCTTTTGTTCAATTGATTCCTAAGTACTTTTTATTCTTTGTAGTTATTGCAGATGGGATTGCTTTCTTGAATTCTTTTTTGCTGTTGGTGTATATAAATGCTATTGATTTGGGTATGTTGATTTTGTGTCCTACAACTTTACTAATCCATTTATCAGTTCTAACAGATTTTTGGTGGAGTCCTTAGGTTTTTTTAATACAGGATCATGTTGTCTGTATACAGGCTGATTTGACTTCTTTGTTTCCAATTTAAATGCTCTTCATTTCTTTCTCTTGCTTAATTGCTCTGGCCACAACTTACAGTATTATTTCAAATAGAAGTGGTGAAAGTGGTCACCTGCGGCTTGATCCAGATCTTAGAGGAAAAGCTTTCCATTTTTCCTCATTTAATAGCGTGTTAGCTGAGAGTTTGTCATATATGGCCTTTATTATTTTGAAGTATGTTCCTCCTATACCCAGTTTGTTGAGGGTTTTTATCATAAAGGATGCTGAATTTTATCAAATGCTTTTTCAGCATCTATTGAAATGATCATATGGTTTTTGCCCTTCCTTTGGTTGATGTGATGTATCATGTTCATTGATTTGCTTATGTTGAACCCAACTTGCATACCCAGGATAAATCTCACTTCATTGTGGTGAATGATATTTTTAGCATGTTGGTGAATTTGGTTAGCTAGTATTTTGTTAACCATCACACAGATGGTTACACACATGTGCATACACAGGTGCCTATCCACATACATATCTCTTCATTGTGTCAGCTGAGACAGTCTAGAAGCAACATTAGCAATGGGCACATCTAACATCCAGATCTTGGTTTCTCGTGCCACCCTTCTGTATGACCTCATAAGGCTCCTTGGAGAAATGGCTGATTCTAGTGACCCTGAAGCATCTTGTAGTGCCAGAAATTGAAGAAGTGCTCAAAAATAAAACACAAAACATCTACATTGATGAAGTATGTCTGGGGAGACTGAAAGAGCTCCCAAAGGCCAAAACTGGAATAATTTGAGAAAAAAATACACTATTATTGGATTATAAGTCAAAGTATAAAATAAATATCCATGAGTCCATACTAATATGAATGATTAGATAAGTAAATGAATAAATGGAAGAGAAAAGATGAAACTCCCTTGCAGATGAATTCCAAATAATTTATATAAATATTCTACCTGCAAGGAGGAGGAACAGAAATTCCCCCTCCTTAGCTTGGGGTGTGCATAGTGATTTCCCTCTAACGGTTCAGTATGGAAGAGGGGTAAAAGAGTAAATGTACAAGAGTAAAGGCCTGATACACACCTCAGCCTGGATCAAGATCAATAACAACAGTAATAAGTCGTGTTGACAGTGTCGGCCTTTGATATGATGTGATGAGAATGACACTTTACCTCTGTGATTTTTTTCTTCCCCTAACCCATAATGCCAGCCTACTCATTGGAAAAACATCAGCTGTGCAACTTGGACTTTGCCTAACAAATACAAATGATATAACCCAATTGTATGTACCCTTATATTAATCTGAAACAAACAGAAAAGAAAAACATCAGACAAATCCCATTTAAGGGGCATCCTCCAAGATACCTGACTAGCACTCCTCAAAAGTGCCATCATCAACAAAAACAAGGATTAAGAAACTGTTTTAGCTGAGAATAACCTCAGGATATGTGAAAAGTCAATGGGAGGGGACCCTTCAGCAGAAAGAGACACTGGGTTAAAGCTAATGAAATTGAATAAACCAGAGAACTTAGTTAATAGTCATATATCAATATTGGTTCATTATATATAACAGAACAAGAGAAGAAAGAGACAGTAAACTTCAAAATAGATCAGTAGAAATCATCCAATCTGAAGAACAGAGAGAAATGGGATCAAAAAGATATAAGCAGTGCTTCAGGGACCTATGAGGTCTAACATAATTGTAATTGGAGTTACAAAAAAACGAGTAAGAAAATGGGGAAGAATACACATTTTTTAAAACAATGCCCTAAATTTCCTGAATGTGATGAAAGGCAAAAATTTAGGGATTCAAGAAGAGTAGCAGACCCCAAGCAGAATGAAAAAAATAAAAAATAAAAACACATACCTGTACCTAAGCACACAATAGTCAAATAGCTGAAAACTAAAGATGAAAAGAAAATCACAGAAGCAGCCAGAGGAAACCACAATTACATATCGTAGAAGAATAATTCAAATCACCCCTGACTTCTCAACAGATGCAAGAGAGAGAAGACTGTACATCTTTAAAATCCCCAAAGAAAAAGACTTTCAACTCAGAACTTTATGTCCAAAGAAAATATCCTTCAAGAATGAAGGCCAAATAAGAACACTTTGGATCAAAGAAAACTAAGAGAATTCATACCTAACACACCTGCCCTGCAAAAAAAAAAAAAAATTCGAAAGGGGTTCTTCAAGCTGAAAAGAAATGATACTAGACAGAAACTTAGATCTTCAGAAGAAATAAACCACCTGGGAAATGATAACTATCTGGTAACCATAAAAAAAATTCCTCTTCAAAAGCATTTTCCTATGAAGTTATAACATATGCTGATATATATAACAGGTATAACATAAAGAATATAAATATATGGTTGCAAGATTACATATGTAATATTCTTTTCACATAGACTGTGAAAAGTAAAGAATGTGTTTTTGATCCTTATAACAGCTACTAAGAAATTTAGAAATAAAAGAAGGCATAGTTAAAATGCAATAGATAAATTAAAACATAACCCTAAAATATTATTAGAATTATTTAGGATTATTATGTATCATGTTCATTGATTTGCATATGTTGAACCATACTTGCATACCTGGGATAAATCTCACTTCATTGTGGTGAATGATATTTTTAACATGTTGGTAAATTTGGTTTGCTAGTATTTTGCTAAGGATTTTTGTATCTACACTCATCAGCAATATAAGCCTAGAGTTTTCTTTTTCATTGTTGTATCCTTTCTGGCTTTTATATCAGGGTAATGCTGTTCTCATATAATGAATTTGGAAGTGCACATTTCTACCTCTCCATAATTTTTAGATTATTAGAATTATTCAAAAATATTATAATTATTCAAAAAATAAGGAGACAGAATCAAGGAACCAAAATGAAGAGGACAATCAGAAAACAAATAAAATGAGAGACATAAATGGACTAAATACTATGATTAAAAAGCAAAGGTTGTCAGAGTGGATACAAATGCAAAAACAACTTTCTCCAAATAAGAAGGCACAGTAGTTAAATGGATGTGAATTAAAAAGAGAAGAAAAAACAGTAATTGTAAAAAGGCTAGGGTCGTAATCTTATATCTGATAAAAGAGACATCAAAAGCAAGAATTTTACTAGAAATCATCAAGGTCTGTTCACAAAGAGAAAAGGGTTAATCCAGAAGGAAGACATGACAAAAATTATTGTTATATGTATATGTCATATTCCATGTATTCATACAACAACAAAACTTTAAAATAGATGAAGCAAAAGTTAACAGAATTAAAAGAGAAATAGGTAAATCATTAATTGTCATTAGAGATTTTAATTCCACCTTTTTGGTAATTGATGGAATAATAGATTTTAAAAAGTAGTTCAGATACAAATTAAATAGTTGATCTGATCAATACTACCAACCACCCCAACCTAACTGATATTTGTGGAATACCATGTTCAACAACTGCAGAGTCTTTTAAAGGGCATTCACAAGACAGACTGTGCTGAGTCATACACAAAACAAAGTTCACTGAATTCAAAAGGACTAAAATCAGAGTATGTCTAATAACAATGGGTTTAAGTCCAAAAACAATACAATACCTAGGAAATACCCAAATATTTTAAAATTAAATATGCTTCTAAATAATTGATGAAGAATCAAGGATATCACAAGAACTGCATAACCATGAAAATAGGAAAATAAGCATATCAAAATCCGTGGGATGCAACTAAAATAGTGGTTAGAGGGAAATTTAAAACTTGAAATGCTTACATGGAGAACAATAGAGAAAATTAACAAAGCTAAAACTTGATTCTTTGAAAAGATAAACAAAATTGATAAGGCTGTAGCTAGACTAATCATGAATAAAACAGAGAACACAAATTACCAATACCAGAATTTAAAAAGAGTATAAATGTCTTAACACAAAAATTAAGTAAGTGAGGTGAAGGCTGGGTTAACCGGTTTGATGTAAGCATTCCAAATTGTATATAAAATCAGCACATTGTACCCCATAAATGCATTAATGTATACATGATTTATATATTTATGACTTAATAAAAACAAAATAAACAAATAAAAGTAAAAAGAGATTATCACTACAGATCCTACAGACAATTTGATAAAAGTAAGTCAACAAGTAATATGAAATGGACAAATTCCTTGAAAAATACAACTTACCAAACTAACACAAGATGAAACAGAAAATTTGAATAGCCTTATATTTACTATAAAAATTAAATTTTTATCAAAGCCCTTATCACAAATAAAACTCCAGGTACAGATATGGATTTTTTTTTTTTTTTGGAAACAGAGTCTCATTTTGTCACCCTGGGTAGAGTGCCATGTCATCATAGCTTATGGCAATCTCAAACTCTTGGGCTCAGGCGACTCTCTTGCCTTAGCCTCCCAAGTAGCTAGGACTATAGGCAACTGCTACAACACCTGTCTACTTTTAGAGACAGGGTCCCACTCTTGTTCAGGCTGGTCATGAACCCTTGAACTCAAGCAATCCACTGCCTCAGCCCCCCAGAGTGCTAGGATTACAGGCGTAAGCCACTGCACCCTGCCCCTCCATTGGTGGATTAGATCAAACATTCATAGAAAAAAAGAATAACGAGTCTAAACAGCTCCTACAGAAAATAGAAGATAAAGAGAACACTGTTCAAGTTATTTTATTAGACTAAAGTACTCTAATGCCAAAAGTCTAAAAATACATTATAAAAAAAGATGATACAGACCAATATCTCCCACAAAATTATGGACACAAAAATTTTTAACAAATTAGTAGCAAATAGAATCCAACAATATATTTTAAAAGCCAAGAGGATTTATTCCAGGAGTATAAAAAGGTCGTCTTAACATTTGAACAACAGTGTAATTTATCAAATTAAAAGAATAAAGGAGAAAACAAACAAAAAAAATAACCAATTCAACACTCTCAAAAAACTGAGCATAAAAGGAATCTTCAGTCCAATAAAGAACATCCATGAAAAACTTATGCTAATACCATTCTTAATACGGAAATATTGACACTGTCCCTCTAAAATAGAGAATAAGGCAAGGATGCCCACGTTTGCCACTTCTATTCAATTGTATTAGAAGTTCTAGCATTGCAATTAGGAAAGAAAAATTGAATACAGGGCATAAAGATTGGAGAGGGAGCAGTAAAACTGCGTCTATCTGCAGATGTTCTGTTTGTTTAGATGACATGACAAATTCTCTGCGGTGGTTTTGAGCAAAAGAGTCAAGAAGGGTAAAACCAGAAGTTGAGGGGTTTGAGGAGGCTGGAGCCTGGTGCAGGCAGGAAATTTGGGGGTAAAATAAACCAGCAGGGCCAGGGAACTCAGACCCCTTGACCAAGGGGTGACTGGTCCCCTGACTTGGTAGGCATATGAGGTGAAAGAAGAGGACGGAGTCCAGGGAGAGAAGCTACCACCTCCACCTAAGAGTCCCATGCAGGGCAGCAACAAGGACCACCTGCTCAGGGTCTCAAGGGTGTCACACTCACTGGTGGGTGAAGAGCACAGGGTGCTGAGAGACAGCATTGCCTTGCCCTGCCCAGGGCTGGCAGGTGACATGGAGCCCCTGGGCCGGTGGGAATGGGGGTTTGGTCTCAGCTGGGGCTCTGGCCTAGTGGTGGGCAAGGGTGGTATGCAGGACCCCCACCAACACCGAGAGAAGTTATCTTCAACCAAGAAGCCCAGTAGTCCTACTCCACACACACGAAACTGTCTCCATGCATGGCAGCATCTTCGGGCGTCCCTGCTCCCACATGGGCATCCTCTCAACATGGATCATCAAAAGTCAGAGGCAGATGCTAATGCCAGTCCGGGGGGCTAGGACATACTTACAAAAACCTTCCTAGTTCCCTTCTAACCCCCTGTCTTCTGCTCCTCAACCCCAACCTGCTCCATCTCCATCCTCCATATCCAAAGCTTACTCAAAATCCAACCAGGCCACCACCCAGTTCTGAGCCACCACAGCTGCTCCTATACAGGTCATTATAGGTACCTCTCTATGCCCACCTGCTTCTGCCCTCACCCCGATAGCCTGCTCCTCCCAGCAACCAGAAGTACCCTGAAATACAAAGTTGAGTCACATTCCTGCTTTGCTCAAAACCTGCCAGGAGTGTCCAGCTCACACCCGTCTCTTTACCTCTTGGCTACTGGTCTGGCCTCTCCCTCACCTCCCGCTACTCCCTTGGCTGGCCTCATCTCCTGCTGGCCCCTTCCTAGACACTGAGCAATCCCTGCCGTAGGTCCTTGTACTTTCTGTTCCTTCCCTGGAACTTCCCCTCTCTTTATTCTACTTAAACACCCCTCGTCAGCTTCCCTCAGATCCCCTTCCCACTAGTCTCAGTTCCCTCACCCAAACTTTCTCCATAGCACTTGGCTTTCACACTGGACTAGGTAATCACCCATCTACTGGCTCACCTGAGACTGCCTCCACTCTAGATTGGCAGTGTGCTGGGGTCAGGTGGAGTCCCAGTGCCAAAAAGGAGCCTGGCATGGAATAGGGCAGAACACGTATATTCACTGAATGAGTGAAAGAATGAAGGAATGAATGACCATTTCAGCCTGAATTCCTGGCGCTTTCTCATCCATAGCATTCTTTCACTATTTCCATACTTTCTTTGGTGCACACACAGGAACAGGAGGCTCAGAGGGGGTAAGACACTTATCCAAGATCACACAGCTCAAACCCTGATCCTGACTGCCCAGGCTTCCCCTCATCCCCTCATGGAGTTCATGGCATGTCTGAAAACTCCCAGTACTGTGGAATAAGGGGAAGAATTATCACACTCCATAGGAGTAGGGGGAGAGACAGGAAGACTCCTACGGGTGCTATTTCAGGAAAGCGGGGCCTGGGAAAACCCAGGCTGGGGGTCCACAGGCCCAAATTAATCACAGGGTCCCTGGGAAAGTCAGGTTCCCTAAAGGCCCCACTGTAGGTCCCTACAGGGATAATAACAAGAACACAAAAGCACTCATCACTGTTGCAAGGCACAGGTTTTGCTGTCAGGCTGCCTGCTTCAAACCCTAGATGCCCCACCAACTGGCTGTGTGTCCCTGAGCAAGTTATATAACTACTCTGTGTCTTAGTGCTATCACCTGTAAAACGGGAAAAATCATCTCTACCTACCCGACAAGGCAAATGGTAGACTGAACGAATAAGTAAGTGAAAGTTCTCAATGTAATGCTTGTCCCAAGGGAAAACCTCAGAGGGTATTAGTAATAATAATGGTGATGATGAACAGATAGTAGCCCTTGAACCTAGTAGCCTTGGCATTGACCCCTTCTGTTCCTTCTCACTAATTCCCCCAAGACCCATGAGAATAACACATAGATGTCAACATGGGTGCTGAGTCTCTCATTCATTCTCTGGTCAAACGAGCTTCCCAACCAATGGGTAAACTAGGCTTTTTCTCTGTGGTTCAGAGAAGGGTGGGAGACATGTTAGGGCTTTAACAAGACAATGCCAGGGGAACCAAGATTCAATCCCAGCCTCTCCTCCACAGGAAGGCTCCTTTGACCCTCTCCCCCAACAAGCTATGGGCTCCCTGTCACAGTTCCCATAACATCTAACCCCCTTGCACCTCAACAGACACCACAACTGTGGTCATTTTTAAAGGTCTGCCTTCTGAGCAAGAGCCAGAACTGTTCATGCAGAATTCCATGTGTTGGTGGGTAGGTGAATGGATGGGTAGTCAGACAGAAGGATGGGTGGATGGATAGGTGGATAGATAGAAGAATAGATGAATAGATGGATAGATAAATGGCTGGCTGGCCAGGTAGATAGATGGACAAATTGGCAGATAAATTCCCAGATAAATGGATGTGTGGATGGGTAGGTGGATGAGTTCCTAGATGAATAGGTGTACAGAGTTCATGGATGGGTGGGTGGGTAGACACCAGAAATAACACTCATCCTGTGACAACTTGCTGAGCCTTTCCCCATCATCTGAAACACAAGGAGATTTCAATGGTCCCTGAAATCTAAAAGAGACTCTACAATCTTATGAGCCAAATGCACTGGACCACAATGGGCTCCCATCTCTCTATATATAAAATAATCATTAAAAAAAAAAAAGAATAGGACCTGCCTTTCTGTGTTTCCAAATTCTCAGGATGAATCCATGAAAGGAGAAGTACAGAAGCATCTTGAGAAGGGTAAGTGCTGCAATGATTTGTTCAGAGGATAATGTCAGCCCTGGTGAGGGTGCCAAGGGTGTGGCGGGGAAACAGGAGCTGCCAGGCCTGCCCTGGGAGTGTGCATGGGTGTATCCTGGCTGGCAGGCATACAGGAAGAGGGAGCCAGCAACCTTCAAGGCACTCATGCCCTCTGACCCAGTGGTTCCACTTCTAGGAATGGACCCTAAGGTGGCAATCAAGGATTCCCATAGAGGCTTACCTGCAAGTATGGTCACCTCAGTGTCATTGGGAAAAGAGAGATTAAACAACACAGGGCACTTCTCTACAATGGAATATTATGCACCTGTTCAAAATCAGATTTTAGAAAAATAACTACATGACATGGGGAAATACTTGAAATATAAAGTTAGTGTAAAAATCAAGATAGGAAAACTGCATGTGGAGTAAGATCTCATGTCTAATTAGGAAGGAGTCTCTTTTTGAGTTTTTGTATGGAAAAGTCCTCAATAAAAATATACCAAAATGCCTGGTTCTTCAGGAAGGAGGATTATATTTTTTCCTTCCTATTAATTTCCCATATTATCCAGATTGTATTTGTGGGGTATAGACCAGAAGGGTGGCATTGGGTGGGCCTCTTTCTCTGAACTTCCTTCCCTAGGGACCAAACAGGGAACCCCCAGCCCTGCCTCCCAGAAGGGGGTTCCCAAGGTCAGAGGAGCAGGGGAGGAAGGTAGCACCCTGTCACAGCCCTTTCAAACATCCAGGTGCATAAAATTCCAAACCCTTATTGTATGCCTCTGGGAAATGGGATCATGGAGTCTTGCTTGTTTGCTGGCTTTGCTATCTCTCTGTATTTGCTTTTTTTTTTTTTTTAACCTTCCACATTTTCTACAATGAGCAAGAACAACTTTGCAAATCAAAGGAAAAAGCAAAGCCATGGAGAAGCCAGCCAGGGGCGTTGGCCCACTCTGGATTTGTCCAGACCCTGGCCTGCCAGTCTGCACGGGGCTTGCTCCAACCTGCTCTGGAGCTGAAGCAAGAACCAACTCTGGAAGCCAACAGATGCAGCAGAACTGGGCTCCAGCTGTGCCCTGCGCCAGCTGAAGGCACTGGAGCTCCTTCCTCCAAGACTTAGTTTCCCCAACTGTGAAGTGAGGATAATTAAACTGCCCACGCTCCGCGGTTATTTGTGACAGGAAGGAATGAGGGGCGGGAAGTGGGGATGCCCGCAGAGCACCTGCTCCCTGATCATACCAGGCCTTGGGTCTGGGAACCTGCAGGAGGAGAGAGAAAGTAAAGGGAACTGGAGCTCCGAGTGTGGGACATCAGTTAGCTGAAACCTTACCGCTCTTGGATCTGGGGCTCGGGGGTCCCAGAAGAAACCAGAGCAAGGTCACAGTCCGACCTCCTCTCCTCTAACTACGGAAACTGCAGAAGCCCAGGAGGTCAGCTAGTTCAGAGACAGAAACCAAGGCAGGATCAGGACCCCAGATCAGAACATGGTCCGTGTATGAGTCTCGTAATTAACGTTCTGCTGTCTCAATTTATGAGAAAATATATAAGACATGTAATTGCTTTTGTATTTTGGACACTCATTAGGAGAATAATAAATGTTATTATTTATTAATATGGTAATGAATCATTCAGTTTTAAAAATTAAACATTAAACTGCTAACAAATTAAATGTAAATTATTAGGCCCGGAGTTGATGGCGGGGGCTCCCTGGGGAGGGGCCGCTGGGCTTTTTCTTTGCAGAAATAAGTCGCGTGGCCCTTTAATGAGGCGCGGAGGCTGGAGGCGGCGCGGGGTGATGCGAGGACACTGGCCGAGCTGTGGGGACATCCTGCCCCCTGCCGGCCGCGTGCGGAGAAACGCTCCCACAGCCGAGGCTGTTTTTCTTTCTGATCTTTCCAGAAGCCGCTCTCAGGTACCGGCGCCCCTGGCTTGACAGGCAGCCGCCCACGTCACGCATGAGTTGCGCAGCACAAATCTGTTAGGAGTGGGGTGTTGGGCCTTGAAAAAAGCTGCTCCCTTAGGGGAAAATTACAGATCCTGCTTGCGTCATTCTGGGCCGGGGCTGCTTACTGTGCCATCATCACTAATCCGTTCACGTGAGAGGGGAGCTTTTATCCTCCTGTCACACTTGGAGGGTGAAGCCCAGAGGAGTTAAGTTACTGGTCAAGGTCACACAGCCAGTACTCTTAGGACTTCGTTGTGCTATATGGCCTCCAAGGCCCCCAGGAGACCTCCTCCCAGCGGTCCACTTGTATGTGATATTAATGGAGTATTTTTCCTGAGGGCTCTTACCAGCCACCAGCTACCTACTGCACACGGGAATGTCAAATGGAGTAGGCAGAGTCCCCTGTGCCCATCATATAGATGAGCGAACTGAGGCACAGGAGGCTTCAGTGTCTCGACCAGATCAACAACACAACAACAAGAAAGTCGGGGGCAGAAGTCGGATCCAGATCTTATCCAGTCCAGAGTCTGCTCTTACCCACTGCAGGGTCAGATCGGGTTCTTTCTCATTCCAGACGGTGAGGGAGGGGCTGTCGCATCTGTGCCACCCCCGCAGTGCGCCAAACAGTGTAGGTCTGGCGACAATGGCTGAGTCTTTGGGGATCACTTCAGTGAAAGTAAGAAAATGAGTCATTATTAATCAGTACATGGTCTGGAACATAAAGGTTGTTTCCAATTACTGTGATGAGTAATGCTGCGGCGGACAACTTTGAGCTCAGGGTTATTTCCTTTTAAGATAGACTTCCAGAATTCAAACTACTGGCACCGAAGATTGGGACGGTAAAACTTTGGGATGCACGCTGTTAAAATGCCTTCTAATAAGAGCATTCCAACCCAAACTCATTTGTGGAGGGACTTTGAAGTGGGGGGAGTGCTCCCGGTCCCCGACAGCGTCCTGAACCGACCCAAGCTGGGGGAGGGAGAGGCAAACTCAGATCCTCTGCGGACCAGCTTCTCTACCGTGCGTCCCAAGTCCATCCCGACAGCGCAGACCCTTGAACAAGCCCCACCCCGACTCGTGGGGGTGTCGGGGGTCAACAGATCAGCCTCAGTGCCCTTAGACCCCTTGCTCTGCTTCCGCCCTGGTTCGGTGTGTGATACCAGGCACCGCCGCTCCCGCGCGGACCCTCGGGACTCAGTCGAGACTTATCCGGCACCCTGCGCTTAGAATACCTGTGGCCCCTCAGCTCCCTCACCCCTTCACATTCTTAGGGCAGCCACCACTGAGCGCTCACGCCCCCAGGCCGGGCTCTAAGGACTTCACCTCGCTTTCATAACACAGCATAGGTGAGAAAACTGCCAACTGGCTGAGCCAAGTTTTGACCCCAAAGCCCAGGCTCTGGGGTCCCCTGGGGTCTTCGTTGCCTGCCCCAGGCCAAGGCGAAACCCCTTGACGCGCTCAGGTAATATATTTGTGGATTAAAAACAAAATGAACGAAGTTCTGCGTACTAAGTTACTGCCTTCCTCTGCCAGGCTGGGAACCCCCACCCCGCCCAGTAAAGACAGTGTTCGCCTGGAGTGGACGGAGTCCTGGCTTCTCTCTGGACCCCTACTCCCTTCCTGAACCGGGAGCACTGCTGCGCGGTGTCCCAGCCGGTTCTGTGGACACAGCACCGGAATATGGAGCTGACAGTACCCTCAACCTTACGCCCCAACCCTGGGAACCCAGGTCCCAGCCTTGTCTAAGGTCCTCTCCCTGCTTGCCACATGTATGGTTTGGGAGCAGGTTTCTCAGTCTAATGTGATTCTGTTCTCTGGTCCCATGGCCCCCACGTCCCCAGCCTGGATGAAAAAGACTCCATGCCTGCCTCCTGCCCAGGCTGCTGCTGCAGGAAGGGGACAGAACGTTCATGTTATGGCTGTTATCTCTCGGGGGTACTCAGACACCAACTAATTTGTTTCAATCTTGCCCCTCCCTCATTGATCAATGCTTTAGCCGAGTGGCGTGTTAAATGACTTGTTCCCATAGCAACCATCAGATACACGCGCGAATCTGATGTGTCTGTTTCCTGAGCCAGATCGCCTCCTAAGAGCTTGCAGAGAACAAATCTCCTTTCATATCCGCGGCTGTTTTCTAAAAGGCACAGGATATTGTTCAGAACAAGTCATTTTTTAAAATGTTATTTTAAAAAGAACTTAACCAGGTTTCTCAACAGATATAAAGTTGTTTCATAAGGTGCATCACTCCTAAGAAATACGAAATAAGATTTTAAAACCTTTGACCAAGTTAATCCTTCTTCTGAGTACTTTTTCTCTCCGTAGGAAATAAGATGAAATATGGAAACCGTTCTCTGCGTAAAGATACAAGCTACATCATTTATAAGGAGAAAAATTGAAAACAGCCTAAAAGTACAACAATAAAAGATGTAAATAATCTGTGGTTCACACATCCGCAAAGATATTATAGAGATGTTTAAAATGCTACTTAGAAGAGGGAGACATACATGTCAGTGATTGAAAGTGAAAGAAACAAGATTAAAAACTGTGTCTGCATGGGTGATCATAATGAATGGAAAAAAACCTAAATTATGTAGGGAAAAAATAGTCAGAGAAAACACACGCTCCAAAACGTTGACAGAATTGTTTCTTGTTAGTGGAGCCATGGTATTTTTTTCCTTATTCATTGATTGAAAAGATATTTATTGAGCACCTACTAAGAATACAAGTGTTAATTCCACTGCTTATATTTTCCCAAATGTGTTTAATGACGGTTTGTCACGTTTCAATGGAAAAAAAAAACTATATATGTATTTTTAAAGCCAGGGTACACGTTTCACCTGCCATGTTGACAACAAAATACTCTGCTGGTGAGAGGAAGATGTGGGCACACAGGCACCCTGCTGGTAGGAATAGGAGTTGCAACTACCTACAGTATTTTGAGATCAGGTACCAAAATTTAAAATCGGCATAACTGTTACCCAGCAATCCACCTGAAGTCATTTTCCCTACTGGTAAACTCACACACACTTCTTGTGAGATGCTCATTAAGCCTGTTTATCGTGGCTGAAATCACCTCACCAGGGAATGGCAAACTTGACCATGGTTCATACTCAGAACATTGTGCAGTTGTAAGAAGAATGAGGTGATTTACCGGTGCATACAGGCAATGCTAAGCTGAGGTCTCTGAAGGACAGAGCGCTGTCAAAGGTATACCCTCACTGGTGAGGCCTGAGGGCAGAGTTTTAAAGTACATGTGCTTACAACTACATAGATTACTGAACAAAAATATCTTAAGCAATGTTTGCCTTGGATCTAAAATGGAGAAAGGATTTGTTTTTCACCATACATCCTTTTGACATGTTATCAACAAATAAATAAATCAGGTTAAAAGATTCCTATCCACTGACTATTGTCCTTCCTAATGGTCAGAAAACAGCTGGGAACTAGCAACCAGATCTGTAGCCTTCAGATGAACAAGACCACTTGTGCAGGTACAAAGGGGCCTTTGCTTTATTTACAAATAAATATAAATAAAGCAAAGTGTCATTGGAGCAGCTGGGCTTGAATCTTACCAGGCTTCAGCCTCTGAGGCCCAACCCCAAAACTCAGTGTTCCCCTGTTTTGCCAGACAAGACGTGGCCTAGACTTTGGGACCTGCAGGACACCGAATGCCACCAGGATGTGTGGGCACCTTCATGTGCATTCTCTAATTCTCCATAATATAGGCATCCTGATTACCTTGCTTTTACAAATAAGGAATTGGAGGGTCAGAGATGAGGCCTGCATTGTAGTTTCTACATACTAGTAGCTCTAGGGTAAAAGACAGCAAGTGACAGTAAGGAAGCTAGAACCCTGCCTCAAGCCAGGTTTATTCTACTTCCCATCTCTAGCCCCACCCCCACCCCAGACCCAGGGTCTCCAGAAGCCCCAGTTAGAGAAGCACAGGCCTGGTGTCAGAACCTATGTATTTTGGTGTCTGCTGGCATCTATTGGAACCTGGCCTCTCCTCGGAGTCACCATGAGACTATAGGCATGTTACTGTGCCTCCCTGGGCTCAGTATTCTCAGCCATAAGATGGGGGAGGAGAACAGAGGGAATTTGCTTTCCAAATTTGGGGATGGATAAGAAGCAATATACATAAAGTATGTTGCACATAGTAGGCTTTCAACAAATGCTGGCTGCCTCAATGTGAAGACCCGGCTCTCTCACCTAAGGCCTCTGGCTGAGCCTCCACCCCCCCCCCAAAAAAAAGCATCTCCAATAGAATAGTCCTGTTCTCCATTTAAGGTAATTTGGTGATGCACCCCCACAAGCTGATTTTCACTTCTCTTCCAGGAAGCCTGAGCCTCAACAAGGCCTCTCTCTAGAAGAGAGGAAAGTGCTGGAAAGCAGACACACCCAGAGCAGATCCTGTATTTGTATCTTCCTGCATGTTTAATCTCAGGGTGGAGAGGCCTCATGGGGAGATGGGTTTTGGCAGATTCCCATTCTTACCCCGTCTTACCTTCATGATCCTGGGCATGTCTCTTCAACTCTCTGGCCTCAGTTTCCTCATTTGCACAAAGAAGACGCTGATGCCTCCTTGGCAGGATTCCTGTGCAGATTACATGGGATATGGTGTGTAGCATGCCTTCCACATCAGGCTCTTAGGTGCTTTTTTTTCTTCTTGAAGTGAAAACAGAATGAAAGTTGATGCATGGCTGCCCACAAGCTCCAAACTACAAACTCCCACCTCTTTCTCTGCAGACCCCTCAAAAGTCATGAAAAGGGATCTTGCACTAGATCTCTGGGCCCAAAATGAAGGCCTTTCCCTGTGCAGGACCACCAGCTTTTGCCTACAAGATCCACAATGTTTTTTTAAAGCCAGAAAATACCCCAGCCTAGCATTTTCTAGTGTTGATATATAGGATCTCAGGGAAAAAAATTCTTGTCTATTCCCAAGGCTGTGCCTTCCTCATCCAGCCTACATAAACCTTCACTCCCTTCTGTAGCCCACTGGCTCCCATGTAGAGGCCCCTGACCCACATACCCAGCCAGCAAGGGCGAAGCTGGGGCTGACTTTCACGTTAAGTTTGTTCAGCTGTTCCAGGTTAGTCGAAAACTTATAAAACCTTTACTTTAAGAACAAAAAAAAGTCTCACCTTGAATGGGAATCTCATGCTTTCTTAAGTCTTATCTAACCCAGTAGCTGCAGGATTTTTCTAGACCTAAAAAAAAAGAGAGGGGAAAAAAATCATGACCCCCCCCACCCCTGGTTTCTGACAGAACATGCATAATCCCCACTGGATTCCAGATTTGGAACAGGGCAGGGAGACAGATTCCAGCTTCTGTGCCAACACTCTACCTTCCATCTCCCAGGATAGCACTCTGGGACTTGGCCACAAGAGGGTCCTGATTCAGCAGGCAAAAATCCCAGTGCCGGGCAGGGGAGAGACCACAGGCCAGTGGTCACTGGGGTAAGGTGGGAGAGAGGGTTCTTTTTGAATTTTCCAGGTCTGTTCCACATAACTACATGCCAAGAACCCAAGTCAGGGTGAATGGTACCAGATGCAGACCTGACTTTGCACTAGGAGGTGATACCCATCACAGCAAGGTGGGCCATCTGAGTCTGGCTACCCTTCCTAGAGGGTGATCTGGCACCACCTACCCAAAGCCTTAACACTGTACCATCTTTGACCCAGGAACTCCACTTCCTGGAATTAATCACTGGAAATAAGTAAAGATGAGCAGACAATTTAGCTACTACCATGTTGATTACTATAATGTTTTAATTAGGTAAAGTAGAAAGTGCCTAATATTCACAAGAGGGGTTGAGTTGAGAAAATTTTGCATCAGCCATACCCTGGAATATGAATAAAAATATTGCTGTAGATGATACCATGAAGAGGTCTTCTCCCAAACTGCCCAGTGAGAAAAGGAGATTACAAAGCACTGTGTAACACCAATCACGTTACATAGACTAGCAAGGACATCTGAACCATTCATAGGCACACCTGTGGGGACTTGTGCAAAAAATACACCAAAAATGTTAATGATGGTCATTTCTAAGTGGCTTCTCTTTTATAATTTCTGTGCATTTTCTGATGTTTCCCACCATAAACTAATGTATCTTTTGTTTATTTGTGAGCATGGCCTTGGAGACAGACTGCCTGGGTTCAGCCCTTTCTGTGTGTCCTAGAGCAAGTTACTTAACTTCTCTGTGCTTCAGTTTTCTTACCTATCCTGTGGAGACAACACCTACCTCCTGGGTTTGCTAATATATGCAAAATGCTTAGCTTACTTTCTGCAAGATAGTAAGTACTCAAATGTTAGCTGTTTTTATTTTTTGCTCAATTTTCTACATATAAACATGTCACTGTGCTCTGCGCTGGGAATACAGCAGTGACAGCTAACTCCAGAAGAGAACAGAGATTTAACCAACACTCGCAGACGATTAATCTACTGCAGTTAGGACCAATGATTTATTCATCACAAGAACAGTGCTGTGCCAGGCGCTTTGAAAGCACTTACCAGGGGACCCTTGTTGAGGATTTTGATCATTATCCTGAGAGCAATGGGAAACCTGACAGGGAGAGTTTCAAGCAGAGCGGTGAGATCAGAAGTGCATGGTTTAAGAACTCACCACGTCTCTACACTGTGGGCTAAGAGGGGCCCCAGGGAGGTGCCTTCCTAGGAATCTGCCATGGAGGTGTGAGCCAGGGAGAAGGTGCTGCCTCAACTCCTCAGGTGGCCAAGGAGGATAGAGCAAAATGGCCAGGCCCAAGCCCCTTGAGGAGGTGGAGTCCACCAAACCTGAACACTGAGTGATGCTTCAGAGGGATGTGGGATGGGCTGTTGGAATTCACCAGGCTTCTAGACTGAAGAACCGAGAGGGTGGTTCTGGGATAGGGGTGACACAGTGGGAAGGAGCGGGTCTGGTAGCCGCAGAGTGTGTTCAGTTGGGGACACGCTACGTTTGAGGCACCCAGGGTGGGAAAGGGGTGTCCTATGGGGGAGGTCCTGGAGCAGTGCTGTCTGCAGTTGCATTAAACTCGGGATCCAGGAGAAGCCCTAGGTCCTCGGGATGAGAGGTTCCACAAAGCTGGGAGTGCAGGGCCGACCCTAAGCCAGAAGTCAGATGGAGCCCCCGGGTGGGTCCTGGCTGACGCCGTGGTTCTGCCCTAAGAAGTAAGGCTTTGCACCACTCCTGGCGAGCACATGGGCTGCTGCGTCGCAGAAGGTCCCCGCAGGTGCAGACTCATCAGCGTCAGGGGGACGCTTCCCTCCAAAAGGGAAGCGTGGACCCTCTCCCTCCCTCTCTCCCACCTGCTACAGGGTGCGCTTCCTGGGGATCCGCTGCTCCGCAACACCCCACCCGCCTGGCGCCTAGGGCTCACTGCCCCCCACCCCAGCTCCCGCCCAAGGCCTGAGTGCTATATCTTCATATCTCAGGCCCTCTGGTTGGGCACTCCCCACTTCCAGGGCGGGGAGTGCCCAAAACCTTCCTAATGCCTCCTAATGGCCGACCCTTTAATGTAGTTCCTCATGTTGCGATGGCCCCCCCCCACCCATAAAATTGTTTTCATTGCTACTTCATAACTGTAATTTTGCTACTGTTATGAATCGTAATGGAAATATCTGATATGCAGGATGTATTTTCATTGTTACAAAGGGTTGGCGACCCACAGGTTGAGAACCGCTGTCTAGAGCCTCTCATGGTCACTCCTGCTTCATTTAGATCCCAGCAAAATGTCGCTTCCTCCTTCCTGCCTCTCCTGCCAGTCCCATTCAGAGGAGTCCCACCCCTCTCCCCACCTAGTGTAGCTGGCTTGTGTGCAAAGTTCTGTCTAGTCCCTCCCTCTCCAGAAGTTAGTTATGCCCAGTAAGGCAGATAGTTGTCCTGTCTCCTGAGGTCAGCACTTGGACATAGTAGGTGCTCACTAAATATTTGTGGAAGAAATGAATTTGTGAGAGAAACAGAGACCCAGAGAGAGGGAAGCCAGGGAGAAAATAGCCCACAATGTTTTCAGCACTTCTCTCAGTGGGATTATGAGTAATTTTATGTTCTAGCTTCTATGCTTCAACACTTTCCAAATTTCCAAGTGAACTGGCATTTCTGTTGGAGTCAGAAAACATGATTTTTCAATCACTGTTTCCGGATATGTGCTAAATACCAGCTGAATACCAGGGCTCTGTGGGGAGGGATCAGGCCCAGCTCTAACTGTGCAATATGGGAAGGGGATGCTTGTGTGGGCTGTGCCTGTGCTTGCACCAGGTAGGGCAGTCCTGGAGGTGTTTTATTTCCCTGGAAGGAACAAGCAACCCTTCTCAGCATCCTAGTTCTATTCACAGGTGAGGTGTGGTACTTGCTTAAACCACCCCCACCTGGAAAATGTGCACTCCTCACCATTTCCTGGTGACTTGTTTGTATGCTTTGTTATGTGGGGGTGGGTTTCAGGGGCCAGCATGTGTGCCCAGGTGGGTGAGTAGTGTTGAGCATAGAGTTAAGAGCAGGCATCTGGATCCCTTCTGTCAGTGCATGACACCCAGCTCTGCCCTGGGTTGTTATGTACCCCCTAGCCTCCCAGACTTCTTTTTTTTTAAATGAGACTTACCATGTACACTTCCAGTTGAGATTGTGAGAATTAAAAATGGAGGACTTAGCAGGGTGCTGGCACACAGTAAGCACTCAACAAGTGCTAGCTATTGTTAAAAGTTTTAGAATAAAGTGAATGGAATTGGATTAAGCACTGACCATCACTTTCCCCAGTTCTCCATACTTTGGGGCTATGTGGCTTCTATATCTTGGCCTGGTCAGGGTAGAATCACTGAGGATAATGTATGTCCCATGGAAGACCATTTGACAGGCTCTGCAAAGGCTGTGACAAGTTAATGAATTCTGCCGCAGTTACCCAAGGCACACGGCTGGGCCACGAGGCTGGCTGTCTGCTGTACTGACCTTTAAAGGTGAGCATTTAATACCCACCAATCACTCATGCTCTGATCGAATATTTGGAAGATGAAACCTGTCTGAGCCTAAGAGTGATCACTCATTCCCCGTCCACCCCCACACGGAAACACTGTCACTCCTTTCTGAGTCATAATGAAACTTTGCAAAATTGTTTGTTTCTCTCCCAGCCCTTGCTGTGAAAATCAGAGGAACTTTCTGACATAGCTGGAAGTAGTGAGAGCCAACCCTGCAGGGGCCCTTCACACAGCCCCCAGGCCCACACAGGGCCCACCTGCAGGGAGGAGTACTCCAGCCCTCCCTCTGCACACAAAGCTGTTAGAGTTATCTCTTAAAAACCCTCTTCTAATTCAACTTCCCATCTATCCATTGAACAAACACTCATTGAAGATTACCTCAGTTTAGATGTGTTTGGCTAGGAGGCTAAAATGTGAGAACATGTATTATTTGGTGTAAGGGGAGGCCTAAAGGTGAAGCAGACTTCAGGGGCAGTTGAGTCAACACCTGGTGCTGTCCTCCAATGCCCATCTCTCTACCTCAGGGCTAGTTTTATCTGCAAAATGAAACCAAGATGGCAGCCACTACTCATTGTAGCTCTGACATCTCTTTAAGTGCCTCTCTTTCTTTGGGAGGAATCTATCCTAAATTCAGTCATCATTATTCTGGCCCCTAAGATTGTATATGTAACTCCCTCATGCAGAAAGCACCCCCGGAAGCTATACAAGTGGCCAAGGTTGGTCGTAGATTAAGTAGATCATGATGGTCTTCCCATTGGTCAGTAGATTACGCCTAGTCACCGACTTTTCAGTGAAGTTCTTTACCCTGCAGGGATGTGAAAATATTTGGTTTTCCTTTTGATTAGCTCTTATTTCTTCCACAATTATTTAATTCTACCATCAGAGATATATGCTTTTTCCTTTATCTCAGTGGTCATGACTCTTAATATCAGGTGCTTCCAAATAAAATATAACTGATTTTATATTATTTGACTGCTTCAAATATTTTATTTGCATTACTGACTGCTACTTCTTGATTTCTTTTTAATTTTTTTTTTTTTGAGACAGAGTCTTACTCTGTAGCCCTGGGTAGAATGCCATGGTGCCATAGCTCACAGCAACCTCAAACTCCTGGGCTCAACTGATCCTCTTGACTCAGCCTCTCAA
This sequence comes from Galagoides demidoff, assembly GCA_963574575.1. Lineage (NCBI taxonomy): Eukaryota > Metazoa > Chordata > Mammalia > Primates > Galagidae > Galagoides > Galagoides demidoff. The sequence continues at coordinate 5,857 of CAUYQV010053068.1, read as the reverse complement.
ATAGTTGGGACTACACGTGCCCACTATAACACCCAGTTAGTTTTTCTATGTTTAGCAGAGATGGGGGGGTCTCACCGTTGCTCAGGCTGGTCTCAAACTCCTGAGCTCAAATAGTATACCCACCTCAGCTTCTCAGAGTGCTAGGATTACAGGTATAAGCCACCACATCTTCTTCTATTTATTTTTAAAAACTGGTATTTACAATTACCCAAAGTCTGATTATTAACAAAATTATATAATGAGTTATTATTTTAGAAATTAAAAATAAATTTCATTGTTCTAGAAATTAAAAAACAATGCTTAGTATTTTAAGAATAATAATTTAAGGCTCGGCACCTGTGGCTCAAGTGGCTAAGGCACCAGTCACATATACCTAAGGTGGTGGGTTCAAATCCAGCCTGGGCCTGCCAAACAACAATGATGGCTGCACCCAAAAAATAGCCAGGCATTGTGGCTGGCACCTGTGGTCCCAGCTACTTGGGAGGCTGAGGCAGGAGACTCGCTTGAGCCCAGGAGTTGGAGGTTGCTGGGGGGCTGTGATGTCACGGCACTCTACCCAGGGGGACAGCTTGAGGCTCTGTCTCAAAAAAAAGAAAAGAATAATAATTTAACATATACTTTAAGCAAATCAATACATTAAAAGAAACTATAGCATTTACAGCACCAAAAAAGCTATTGTTTCAAAATGGATTTCATCATACATGTGTACAGGTAATAGCCACATTTTATGAGTTTTTCAGAAATTTAATTCCTGAATTAAGTGCAAATCAATACATTGGTATATTCTATTTTGTGTGCTCCATGCTTAAGATTTCTTTAATTTTTAGTTATATTTTCCAAAACATTTAATGATGCAGATAGCATTTTAAAAAACACTTTAAAAATTGATTTTCAGAAGCTGTAAAAGCCTCAGGTCTCCTTTAGTATTTCATATCTAAACGGATGTACTTTTTCAGATATTTTTATGCCCTCTGTAATTGACAATGTTTTAATTAAAGCTAGAAAGTTATCATAGTCACAAGACAAGCAGTAATCCCCCCAAAGTCCAAGTCGTTAATTAGGCAACATAATGAGAATTGTCACACATTCGTATTCATGTGGCCCTGACAATCATCCCCCCTCAACCTAAAAGTCTCATTTGGATGGCAGAATTATCTAACCAGGCAAGGGAGCCAGGCAGACCTCGCCAGCATCTCACCATGCAACGTGCTTTTGCCCAGAAAAAAAAGCTGTGACCTTTATAAGCATCCACAAGCACAAATTAAGGAACAAAGTTCTTTGCTGAGATCGATTGCCCCAGTATCCGATGGAGCCCAAGGAGCTGGTTACAAGGTCGTGCAATTAAGAGCTAAAGCCGAAATGACTCACATAATTGCAGAATCGCTCATTTTAACAGCCTGATTGGAAATTGTCAACACTGTGTCTGAGACTAATGAAGCAAAGGAAATGGAAAAGGTGACATTTTCGAATAATATTATTAGTAAACGAATTGACGACATGTCAGATAACAAAGACAACAACAATCCAAGGGTTTATTAAGTCCAAAAAAGTTTTCATAACAGATTGATGAATTTGTATATTAATACATCACTAATTGGGCTTGGTTAATCGTACTAATTAGAATCCCTAAAGGAAAAGGCTGGGGAGGACACTGTTTGCTCTTTAGAGTAGTCCCAAAACAAATTACTGGGAATGAAACATTCAAACTGGTAAATTAATACTTTGAGACGCACAGCTCATTATGGAGGCCCTACTGTGTCTTATACAGATGTGGCTGTAATGATAGAAGGTGTAACAGCTCTCCAGCAAGAGTTTGTTCTAGAAAACCCTGAAATTCAAATAATGCACGGCATTATTCACAGCCTCTGGTATAGAAAGTTTGCGCGCAGATCTGACATCCACATTAAATTACATGATCAAACTGGAGACTCTAATAAAATCCAAGCTGTGACAGTACCGTCTGTTTCAACGTTATGTGAAAAAAGTGTCATCAGAATATGGGCTCGGCTGTTCCATGCCAAAGTGGCTGTCCAAAGAATGAGATCTGTCGAACGTTTAAGAGCTAAGGGAAGAAATGGGGGTGGAAAAGTGTAAATGATTCTCACTTAGCTTCCCACTTGGCTTCAAAAAATGCTGTACTTAACTTGACATTTTTGAGCACCTGAATGAACTTAATTGGAAATTGCAAGGACTATCAGGCCAAGCTGTCCTTCAACCATCCAGGCTATGAAAAACAGTTTCAAATGTGCAAGAATCTAGGAAATACCATACTTCCAAGCCCTTCCCTAGGAATCAACTAGAAGACTGGTGGTGAGCATTAAATATGTTTAATTGTAGGTCTTAGACTAACATAAAGACAGAGACCAAAGTGGAAGAATAATACATAATTTTTATATGCTCTGACAAAATAGAAATAATTCAACTTAAAATGGGAGGAGGAAAGGAGGAAATAGAATAAACTCATTGATTGTCACATAAATAATAGCTAGGAGACACTGGCTGTCACTTAATTCTGACAAACCAAATAGCATTAGTTTGCACTGTCTGAAATTGACAACATCTGACCATCTTTTACTTTACCTATAAAAATGCTAGTCCTTTCTTGTTCAAGATAATTAAACATTACAAAGGATATTAGAATAAAGACAGTCACTCAAACAAAGAACACAAACTTCCCTAATTACAAAAGAAATGCAAAAACAAAAGCATGCTATTATACAACATGGATAAACCTTGAAATATTATGCTTAGTAAAATAAGTCAGACACAAAAGGACGTACATTGTATGAATCCATTTGCATGAGGTACTTAGAATAGGCAATTTATAGAGACAGAAAGAGTAATATTCTGCTTTCTACCTCTCTAAAAACAAGAGGTTACCATAAAGCTGAAGAAGAAATGGAGAATTATTGCTGACTGGGTCCAGAGTTTCTATTTGAGATAATACAAAATTCTAGAAATAGTGGATGGTTACCTAATATCACAAATGTACTTAATGCCACTGAATTATATACTTAAAATGGTTAAAATGATAAATTTTATATTAAATATGTTTCACCTCAAGTTTAAAAAATTAATAATGTGCTAAAACCAAAACCATTGAATTGCACACTTTAACTAGGTGAAATATGTGGTATATAACATAGATCTCAATAAAACTGTTTTTAAAAACCCATCAGAATAAAGGAAGTTATACTTATTTTAAAAAAGAACAAAGAAAATATACCACATGGAGAAAGAAATGTAATGCAATATGTACAGTTAATATTTTATACAATAATACAGCAGAGTGGAGACTAGTACAGGAGTAATGTATATAAGCTTAATTCACTAAAAGAAAAAGATTTTCAAATCGCCTTACATAGCAAGCCACCACTCTAAACAGAGCAATTTAGAAAGACTGAAAATTAGGGAAATGGAAGCTGTAAACAAGCTGGGATTTGACTCTGCTATCAGACAAGATAAAATTCAGGCCAAAAAGCATCAAATGTGAAAAAGATGTTACATTATTGGGCTAATGGAGACTTAACAGTTATGGACACTTATGGAGCAAATAGCACATCAGCCACTTTTATAAAGCAAAAGATACAGGAGCTATAAGAAGAAATGGAGAAACACATGCTAATACATGCTGCTCCTGATCAAATGAACAAAAAAAAAGGAAGGTTATAGAATAACTATTGAATACTATTGAAGGTTATAGGATAACTAATAAATAATACAATCAATAAGGAAGATCTCATGGTTGTGTATAAAATTTACATCACAATAAAACAGAATATTCCTTCCTCTCAAATATACATAGAACATTCAACAAAACACACAACCTCCCCCCACATACACCCACATTAGGTCATAATACTTTACATAAAATGGGAATGATATAAATAACCCTTGTTGATTATAATGCATTAAAAGTAGAAATTTAAAACTAATTCAAAAAATAAATTTTCTACCTGGAAAATTTAAATCTCTCACAATCAACTGTCAGGTAAAAGTCAAAATTGCAGAGTTTAAAAATATAATGGCAACACTATATATCAGCATCTCTAAGATATTAGATAGTTACCACAGAATAATTCATAGCCTCAAATACTTATATCAGTAAAAACAAATAATGAAAATAAGTGAACTAAACTCCCAACTCAAAAGAAATAAAACTAGGATGTTAACAACAAAGTAACCAAAAGCATGCACTGTAAGGAAATAATGGAGATAAAAGTAGTGGGAAGACAAAATGACACAGCCACTTTGGGGAAGCTGTCTGGCAGTTCCTCAAAAAGTTAAACAAAAAACTACCATATGGCCCAACAATTCCACTCCTAGGACTATACCCCACAAAAATAAAAACACATATCCACACAGAGACTTTTACATGAATTATTCATAACAGCCAAAAGATAGAAACAACTTGAACGCCCATCAACGAGCAATGAATGAACAAAATATGGACTATCTATACTATGAAACATCATTTAGCCGTACAAAGGAACAAAGTATTGATACATGTTATGCCTTAAACATACCTCAAAAACATGATGCTAATTGAAGGTAGCCAGATACAAAAGGTCACATATTGTATGATTTCTTTTATATGATATGTCAAGAATAGGCATTCATAGAGATGGAAGGCAGCTTAGTGGGTACCAGGGGACAGAACCAGGGAGGAATGAGCAATAATTACTTAATGGTACAGGATGATGAAAATGTTCTTGAAACTAGAGAGAGTGGTGGTTGCACAGCATTATGAATACACTAAATACCACTAAATGGTACTTTGAAACATTTAATTATACGTTATGTGAATTGTGCCTCAATTTAGAAAAAGCAAAAAAAAATTAATGAGGTAGAACACAGAAAAGACATGGAACTAATTAATACCTCAAAATTGTGATTCATTGAAAAAATTAACAAAATAGACAAGGCTTTGGTTATCAAGAAAAAAATAATAAAGCAAATATGTGCAAAATAAGAAGTTAACACATGTTGAAAAGTAATTTTCAAAAATTGTAATAGACAACTTTGCACAACTCTATGCAATTAAGTGTGAAAACTTAAAAGAGATAGATAGTTTTCTAAGAAAGTATAATTCATCAAAATTGATTCCAGCAAAGATAAGAAGTTTATACCACCTAATTTTAAAAAGAAATGGAAAAAATTATAAATATCTGCAAAAAGAAATAGAATAAAACAGACATCAATAAAATTGGTTATTTCTAAGAGCATAAACCTTAAATACATATATGTAAATTCTCACCTTCACTAGTAGGAAGAGAAAGGGAAAGAGATAGATTTCTTTGAATATATCTTTTTAAGCTATTCTGACTTTTGAATCATGTTAATATGTTACACATTTATAAAATTAAATACAAGCAATAAGATTTTAAACTCTGAAATTAAGTGCAACAGAAAAAATGGATATAACTGTTTATCAGTTTGATGACAACCACATACAAGAAAATAATAATTGATCCAAGTACTTTTTAACACATTCATCTCTCTATGCAGGATAAGAAGAACTTAAAGAAATCCTGAACTTTATTGTAAAGTTTGCTAATGGTAATGAATTCGGGGCCGCAATTCTTGAACTATTTTTTGTGCATTTCAGGATTGGAGCAAAGAGTAAATATATGGATGTTTTTGAAACCCAGGGTTCTTTGTGGGAGAAAGAGAATGCAAAAATAGAGTAGAGGAGGAAAAGAATATCAAGATATTGGGAGTAATAGACATATGGGTATGAAATAATTTTTAAGTATTTAGTTTTTTTGTTTGTTTGTTTGTTTTTTGAGACAGAGTCGACCTGGGTAGAGTGCTGTGACATCACAGCCTCACAGCAACCTCCAGCTCCTGGGCTTAC